>JAHWFP010075539.1:0-28227 GCA_023313725.1 Lithobius niger
GTTTAAACGTGTTTGCCGGTAATATTTTCACTATTTTTCTTCATTATACACTTTAATTTCCTCTTTGTACGTATTTTCCAGCAACATTTTCAATGTTGTTCACCGTGAAAAATTACAATTTTTGGCACACACTACAAAATTTCAACGATTTTATATGTTACGTATTTGAATTTGGTTTATACGTGTTTACCAGGAATATATCACTGGTTTTTTTTTTTCATTATAAATTCAATTTCCTTTTTGTGAGTATATTCCAGCAGCATTTTCAATGTTGTTCAACCATATAAGCTACAACAGGCAAGGTGGTTGCCGATACGCACACGTTCTCCCAACCCTACCCCACCAGCAAAAATGACAAACGTGACAACGTATCATTAGTACAATGTGTTTGAAAGCTGATTAAGTGGATAGGCCAGAGTCTCAGAAAAATCCCCTTGGAACACACTTAAGTATTGCTGTTTTTCTGTAAGCAGCTGAATTGTCCTGCCACAAACATTTCCTGTACTTGAACATGGCTGCGAACATTGGTCATACAACAGCAAATGGAGCTCCATAACATTCTAGAAACGCATGCACTGAACGCTGAGACGCCAAGAGTTTGAAGTGACGCTACTCTGTTGACATAATTGCCAACGTTCTTTACAGAAACAATATATTGCATGGTGACAGAACTGGATTCGAAATATTAAAGACTGCCCTGCTAAAAGAGATACAATTGCAGTCTACTATTGGCATCCTTATTCGCACTAGGGCAAAAGTTTGGCAGCATCTGCGTTTGTTTCGTGGTGTGGTAATCTGCTACCAGTCACGTGACTGAGAGTACCAATGAGGCGACACGATTTGCCTATGGTGCCGAATAGGAGTAAGATTTGTAAATACATTTGTAGATTTGTAGTATTCCCAAATAATTCTATGTTTAACCATTAAGCGTAAAGACATACACGCAACAAAACTTCTATAGAGTAATTTGGTTTATTCTTGAGTTACCAATTTATAGCAAAAATAGTGTTAAAATATATATTAGCTTCTTATTTACAGCAACCCCTTTTTTTTTACATAAACTTATCCGTCTCCACATTAAAAGGGGTTTTAGAACGTTTACGCAACACTACAGCGACTGAAAGTCAGCGACCTGCACAGATTTAAATGTTAATGCAACCTATTTAAACCAATGAGTAGACTTAACCACAATTGTATCGTTTTCAAACCAGCATGATTGTATACAATAAACTTCCTTCCACCATCAGTCAATGAGAGATTCTTCTCGACACGCTACTGCCAACAATGACGAAAAACATCCCCTGACATTCAATACCTTTAAAACACATTGTATTACGACCCCCTACAACACACATGCTGAAAACTACCATAGTTGATGTCTGATGTAGGTCTGTTACATCTTTACTTAGAAAATTCCAAACCCTTTTTGGAACGATAGCATATTTATTACGGTAACGGACTATCCAACACTGTATGCACCCTTTGCCACGACCTTACTGTACGTGATAGCACTTCTTCGGACTGGACAAAAACGTCTATGTACACTCCCATACCAATCATTAATAAACAACAACTATTTCGGTTAATCCCCAAACAAGATAAACCAAGGCTATTAACAAAAACAAAAACAAAGACCAAATACTAGAATCATTCAACCAAACAATAAAACCTTCCGACTGCGGCGTGGTGGCAAATTTATATGCAACGAAACAGTTTAGTTTTTAGTGACTCTAAAATTTCACCCAGACGCAACTTTCACTAGACGGTACATTTTTCAACACGGTTACAGTTACTGGTTTATTTAGTACCCGTGCTACCGATGAATGTCCATCAAGGACATCACCACGTAGTTGAATTATAGGTAAATTGTACAGAATAGCCAAAATGATATATCCTCCAGACGACCAAACATCAAAAAGGATTGATGCCTTGAACGCTCACCAAACCCACGAGCCAAACGAGCTGGCAATTTAACGCTACTTCTCGCGCATAGAAATTACGATAATTGAAGATTAGTAAAACCAATTGACTTTTTTCTACTTATGATAGCATCACAGTGCTCATAACCTGTGTCATCAGCCAGACCTGACCAACCTACGTCAGACTGTATTCACACCATCATAACCTAAGTCTGGGTGATAATATCCATAATCCCCTCTTTTTAAAAATTTCCCAGTTTCAAATATGAACTGGGTCTAATCTTTTTCTTGCCTGAAATTGTGGCAAACACTGAACCTCAACTTCAAAAGGTAATTCCAGTAGTAAGGCTTGGGAAATTGCTATCATTATAATCAATTACACGTCATTGTGCTGTAAAACCAAAAGCATGTGCATTATTTTTTGATGGTATGATGTGATGAAGATGTACATTTTGCATTATTCGTTGCACACGATTAATATGTCGTCTGTAGTTAAATAGATAAGGATAAAAAAAAGTTTAATTCTTGCCAAAAGGAAGAGTTTGAGTATACGGTGGAAAAAAAACAAAGGGTTAAGCATTCGTAATTTCTGTTTTACAGTTCGTTATTTGAATGGACGTCGGCGATCTTACCTTCCTTCTTTTTTTTACCTTCTTTTTATGTCGCTTTAGCTTTGTGAGAAGGAAAAGACAGAGATGACGTTTGTAGTTGTTTACCAAACTTGAAAGGGCACCATTTAGCAGGAAGTAAGGCTACTTGTATCTAACGTCGGCTTTTTCTATTACTGGTAACAGCGAATCGAAGTATTGATTAAATAAAGTTGTCCTATGTAGTTTGCTGCTAACGATGAGTAGATCTACTTGAGGCGGAAACGGCGTGACTTCCGTTTTTTGAAGCGTTCCTGAGCCCGAAAGTAATTGCGTTTCTGTTTCGCTTGATAAGCAGGACGTATTTCCGTTACCATTGGATATTTTCCGTGTACTGAAATGTGTCGTTATTGCTGTAACATTAGTGATCTGAATCATTGGATACACTGCGTGGATTAACCTCTGAATCAGGTAAAATAATGCTAGGCGTATTTATAAATTCTGAAAAAAAGATGTACGCTACCTAACTCTTTTGATCAATTTTGACTGGTGTTTGTGAAACCATATTTCCGTCTGTAAGACTGATGACAGACGGCGGGAAAGTCGAATGAACCATTAAGTGTTAACTGGCCGTCTTTCAAGTCTCCTTCATTATCAAAGATCAATTAAATAGAATGGTTTGTTAACATGCTCTTTCTGACTGTCCGTGTTTTCAACATGCTATTTGAAACTCTAAATATAGTTGTAAAATAAGTAGCTATAAAAGTAAAATAGGACTGGTTCACAAAAGTGCATACAATAATAACCTTTCATCTTCAGTAATTTAATTTTAATCACTTTCTTAAACTTACCGAATATCTCATCACTTTCATCACGGCCCATCATTGTTCCTAAACGAATATTTCCTGATCCGTCAATATAACGTCACCACTAAATCATCCAACTCACCAGCTCTTCAAGGTTATTTTGCCACTGCGTACACCGTCTAAAGATGTCAGACATGTAGTTTTTCTTCGCTAGGATTATTAATGAAAACATAATTAACAAATGGTAGTGTTTGTCGCAAGTGGAGCATCCCCATTAAGCAAAATAGCACAGCAATTAACAATAAGATGTAAAAGTGTTTATCTGCTGGTGTTTAACATAAAACTGCTTAGTAATGTTTTTCTAAACGTCTGCAATAATGATGCAGCATGAAAGCAGTCCCATCATATGCCAACAATGTTGGGATGAAGTGAAACACTATGTAGAAGAAGATGTTCTAGAACGAAACCCTTTTCTGCAGCAAATGGCTCCAATAACACCATTAAGTAACCGTGCACGCGTTGTAGAGCTAACTGCTCTTGGATGGACTGCTGAAGTTATCAGACGCACTAGGAATTCATTCCAGAACTGTCCGACAATGGCAAATACGTTGGACACAGGAATCTTGTAATTGTGACAAACGGCAGAATTGCCGAGGCTTGCATACATGCACAGAGGAAGATGACCTCAGTCTATTACACCGAAGCTAACAATGCAAGCTTTGCTGTTTTATTTTAGTGCTGAGCCTTACAACTTGGGGTCCTTGTAGTTACTCATAATAATCGGCTTAGCCAGACTCGAATATTTCCAAAAATATTTCATCTTTAAACTTTAGTTTCATCACCAAAGCTCCCTTGTCATGAAATTTAAACCAGACCATTTAAAGGTTTGTTTAATGTCTTGTAAAACTCTGTAAAGCCCATCAAAAAACATAGGCTGCAGGAACACGAAAATGTGTTGATATTGGGGGCTCTGTCCTCGACCCTAGCCGAGAAAAGAGTGCCCGACACCAAGGTTGGACAGTTGATTAAGGTTATGATAACCCGTATTCTTTGCTCTTTGAATTAAAATTTTAATGTTCTGATTAAAATGGCACGGAAGATAGGTTTGAATTACTATCATTCATGCTATTACTACACATGCTATTACTATTGAGACCTGCTGTCACTTTAAATCCAAAAACCAACGGAATCACGTCTTTAGTTGTCAAAAACCCTTACGAAGCAAAAATGTATGAACCAATATTTTTGGTTTGACTGTATCACAATACTAAAAGTCAAGTAATGCTCGTGAAAGGTGACAAAAAACTTTTGTTGTCGTGCTAACCTATGTAAAACACAATTTGGGTTCTCACTCCGAAAAAGAAAAGAAGTAAAACATAGTGTCTACTGCAAATAACTCGACTAATATTTGGAAAATGCCAAGTTTTAAAAACATTGTTTTAACTATTTTTTAATTGCTTAATTGTTTTAGTTTAGTTCATTAAAAGAAATTATATTTGTTTCGATACGCTAAACATAGCTGAGATTTGGTAAGCCTTTATTACGGAATTTCATTCAAATGATGTGTTTACTTTATTCTTTTAAGCGCTCTCTCACAAATCGAATATAAATTCCTCATATTTTTCGCCTCGAGTCTCCTACAATAAATTAAAAAGGACGGAGAGCCAATGGGCTTGAGATAGGTTATTTAAATACGGATACAATTGCATACCTATTTAGGTTTCCTTTTAAGGTCGTGGGTTCGACTCCCCGCTCAAGCTGCCTGACATATAAGTCCAAAAAGCGACGTAAATAGGTTTGCATCCGTATTTATCTATCTTACAATAAAGGCCGAACGAACAACGAATATTATTACAACTGGTTGAAGGTTACTGCTTCCAACAATATATAAACAGAAATCTTTGCCTTAAAAGTTGTATTGTTGAGGCCTACCACTGTTCTCTGGACAACCTCTTTGTCGACTACTGTACGCACACAATATGAGGAAAAAATGACCCAAAATCGCAACCAATACGCTGACTACTAAAATTTAAATCGCAAAATAATAGTCCAAGCAGAGCAAAAGTAGCCCGTTTTTGCGATTTTTTCCGAAATTGCTAAGTTTGCAACCTTTTAACTAGGCTATAAGTCATAAAAATTATTCTTGAAATGGTAGTGAAACAATAATTAACTGTAGCAAAATAATGGACTTGATTTTTCCAAACGTTGGTCAATAACGCAAAATATAACAGGTTTCCAAAAATTGTACAAAATCGACTGCAAGTTGGCCTTGTTCGAACATGAACCCAAAAGATAAACCCCTATTATTTTTTTGTTTAAGCCAGTATTGTCGCAACTAGTCACTAGAACAAAATTGTGTGATCAGTTATCACTCGCGTAACATACAGGTGAGTGCTGCGCGACATTGAGGTTAGTTCCAATAAATGCACCAACTAAGAAAAAATTTGACACTGTTATTGTGAAGCAGTCATCTAAAAGACTACGTGCAAGAAGAATTTTTTCAGAAAACGTCTTGTTGGAATCTACATTAATCTCGACAATCATTTGGATTCCATTGAACTCTTAGCCATTTTGGGTTATCACACGAAATTATACCTTACAAGTTGTCAAATTCAAAAACTGAAAAAAATAAAATTTGTTGAACACGGAAGGAAGTCAGTCAATCACATAAACTGTAAATCTCTATTTATGGAATCTGAATAGGCCAAGAAAACGTGGTGGCTTGTTCATTCCCAGGAAAAAAGTATTATTATGCATGACAAAATCTATCTGTAAAGTAGTTAATTGACTTTAAAAGTATTACTCCATTTAGTTATAAATATAAATAGAGCAAATGTTTTAAAATTGATTTTGTTTTAAAGAAATGCATTCAAGAAAGGTTGAATTTAGGAATAAAAAAGCCGTCGAAAGACATGCTAGAGGTAAAAAAATGAAAAGAAAAAAGTCAATGAAAAAAAATAACAAAGAGAAAGATTTCCGCAGAACGAAAGCTCAGGAAAAAAGAATTGAAAGAAAACAGTCAATGGGATAAAATATGCCAAGAAAATAAAAAAAAATTAAAAACGTCCAAGATAACCGTAGGAGCCAAAGGAAAACAATCCGAGGAATAAAAACCGATGTCAGAAAAAGCAAATGAAAAAAAACCGTTTCCTAGTGAAATTTCTTACCTAACCTAGGTTTCTTTAATATCTCTAATGCGTGGTGCAATGACAACCCGAACTACTGCACTGTGACTGAAGTTGGTACTAATGACCTAGTTGTCGACGCACCATTAAGCCTTAACCCCCCCCCCCAACTCAACCTATAAAATCAAGCAAAAAAACGCTAAAGAAAACAGTAAACAGTTTCTTTCGGGTATTTCCGTGGCCTTTTTTTTCGTGACTTCCTATTTTTCTTTGACTTTTTTTAGTCTTTACTTTAGTGTAATCCACATGGGGAGTTTTATTATCTGGCAGTGTGTTGCCGGCAGTTGTGATTAGTAGAGGTTTTACAATGTTTACTCTTCCCGCGCTAACCCCCCCCCCTCCCTTTCCTAACGCGAAGCACGGTCTCATTGAGTAGTGTTCGAGAGACCATGCCGAGAAATGAAGCTCCTGAGTTGAATTCTTTCATCAATCAAAAAAGAAAGTTAGAGGTTCGAAGCGATCAGATACCGGGCTAGTTCTAACTATAGTTCTAACTATAGTTTTAACTATAAGTTCTAACTATTAAGAAACCGTAAGCTGATCTGGTTGAACGAATACCAGCCATGTTGATGTTTTTTGTAACCTTGTACTCCGTACCCATCTCCATTAAGAGGTTGCCTCAGTCGTCGGCTTAGGGATCAACGTTAAAGTTTAGAACTGAACGTTTCAGGACGATTCAACCACGCGGAAAAGTTTCCAATATCAACTTGCTTGTGGCGAATTCTACTTAACGAATAACGAAGGCAGGCTCCAACCCCCCCTTTTTTTTTGGGGGGGGGGGTTGGTTTGGGGTGGGAATTGCCTCCAGCCTCTCCTCACCCCGATCCCCCCTCCCCCAGTAATTCCGCCGCTGGTTCAGTCAATAATTAAAGGAAAAAGGAAAACTAAGTCTAATGTTTCGAGAATTTTCGTTTGCAGCTTGCATTTTATCGGTGAATATTAGTTCCAAAGTACAGTCGTTAACTCTATTGTCTTACACTCACGAAAGACAAAAGTGAATTACTTAACTGTTTAAACCGCACCAAGCCTGTCCTATCCAGACTAAATTACTAAAGCTCAGTCTGAAAGTCAGTGGTTACTTCAAACGTCTCTACCCGCGAGCGAGAAGTGGACTCTTCTTCCTAGAATGTCTAACAGCTTAAACGGACTTAATGTCGTAACTATTCGTCGTAACAGTTTATCATTATCCAACCTGCAACATGAAATAAGCATATTCGTCATTTCTGAAACCAATATCTTAAAACAATCGAACTTCCGCAGCCATTCACGGCCTGGAAGAAGTAATCCATAAAGGAGCGAAGCAGAAAAGCCAACATCTTTCTATCTAAATTTTATTGTCCAATACTGTACCTAGCCAATCACTAAGCGTTAATGTGTTTCGTTCAAAGTTTTGTATAATGGATATTTGCTACATTTATGCAACTGTTGGCGTGTCTTTAAATAGTCAAGTGACATTAATTGTTCTAAACTCTTACAACCCTTCTTTGTACCATCAAAATATGTTCGTAATTTAAGAAATGGAACAACTTCACATGCTATTAATTCACAGGTTTGTGCAAGTGTGAGACAATGACTTTGGATGGATACAAATGCAACGGTCACGATATCATTGGCTTCATTAAAAAATACCACCAGAATTGACTTGACCCAAATTTTTCTAACCCTTTCTCCTTCATTTCTTAATTACACAAACTTTAGTGTCAGTAAGTAAAAAAAATTTTCCTACATTGTTGTCTTGTTTTAGGGGTAAAGTTAGGAATTACGAAATAATGGAAGGGTAAGCAACTGATGATGATTGATGACGGGGAACAAGTGGACAAGTAACTACTTTGATATGACTTTGACCATTAGACTATTTGATTTTTAAAACTTTACGCAAATTTTGTATGTTTCCATTTGTTTGTAATATTTATTTTATCTAAGTGACGCAATTCAAAATACTCACAAGTTTCAATGGGAAATTGGCTTTAAATTGTGGTGTTCTCCACGCATGTATTTAATACGATATTTTCTATTTGTTAGATTCTACGCATTACACACCTAATACACTGACTATTTTGGCCTATCTGAAGGATGCCTGCTGATTATCTAAAAGTCCGTCTTCGCCGAATGGTGCAAGCAAAACTGCAAGAAGACAAAGGCAAGATTCGTTCAGGATTTCCGCTTCAACGTCAGCATATTTTCTTTAGAGGAATGTGGAGCTTTTGTCTCTCTTTTTGTATTGTAGTTTTCCTATACCAAACGTATGATAGAATAGCTTTCTACAGGTCGAAGCCAATAACCACTGACGTATTCATTACAAACAAAAAAGAACAGACGTTGCCAGCAATTACAATTTGCTACCAGGAAACAGAAGCTGTCTTTAAGTTATACGATTTTTACCAGCCACGCTTGTGTCACTCAAACTGTGTGGAAGGTCTAATGATAATGCAAGGAAATTATTCAATTCCGAAAATGTGGGAAGTAGTAAACTCATCAAGCACAGTCATTTCTGCGAATGAAATAAGTGTGAGTAGATTTCATTAATAGAAAAGCAATGGAATCACATAAGGCAAGCTAATGCTACAGTTGTTACATCTTGGTGACGTATGCTAACATGGTGTCATGCTAAAACCGCAGTAGTTTTAAAACGTTCTGATACTGAAATTTCTTTCTGTTTTAAGTTCATTTTGGTTTAAAACAAGACATGGAATACTAGGTACCACTTATCCATACTGTACCAACTATGGTGGTTTTGCCGAACACTATGTAGTTGGGTTGTGGGATGATTCAGCTCTCGAAATCGACTCATCTTGCATCTTAAAAACGACCACGCCAATGGTCAGTGTCGTATTTCGACGCAACAATATAACAATAAAATAACAGTGAGTTTTGTATGGTCATCATATGGTGTAATCTATCATGGTCACTTCACGACATACACGAAGCAAAATGATTCCATATCTCACCTTCACCATGCGTGCTCCATCTTAGAAACAGTGTCGTATTGGCTTACCCAGGAACCCTGAATTCCTGGGGGGTCCTGACTACACGACACCCATTTCTGCCCTGAGGAGCCATCCACAATGCAAAAAACAAAACGCAGAAATGCATACAATTCACACATAAAGCATACTAACCAATGGTTAAATGGCCCAGAAATCCTCAGAAATTTTGGGAAAAAAGCTCGGTATTCATTACCGGGAAGTTCCAACATCTCCCAATCCGATAGTGCGTAGATGAAATATTATATTTAGTTTCCTTGAATAGTTCCTCCATATCTTGTGTTAAATGAGGGCTGGGGAAGAAGGCTTGGGACTTCTACTGATACTACAAGATGGTCATTTTTGAAGGCCCTTCAAAAACCCGATAGACCTTGTGGGGAAACATTTCTAGCTCTCAATGTTCCATCTTCTCCACCTATTGTTACTTTCTCATTCTTTAATAATAATATAATAATGTAAGCAATCTATTCACTCAAATAAAAGTGAAAAGGAGATGCAAGGGCTCAAAAGAGGCCACTTATAGCAATCCTAAATTAAAAAAGAAACACAGCAAATAAAATTGGGAAAAGGTTTACGAAACTAGAGGTGCGTGTTCAGGGCGATGTAAGAAGCAACTAAGGTTTAGTTTTGTTAATTGTTTAAACGATGGAAGCGATGGGGCCGAGACAATCTCATCACTAAGCGAGTTCCACACTGGGATGATTCGAATGGCAAAGAAGGACTTACTAAGATTTGTTTTGAAACGGGGGAGTGATAACTTGAGGTGGTTCCCACGAGTCTTAGAAAGTAGGCTGAGCTCAAACAGCGGCAGGTCAAAAGGTAACATGTTGTGTAGAATTTAGAAGGTCAAAAAAGGTCGGCTTTTAACCGACGACACTCAAGGGTGTCAAGTTTAAGTTCAACTCTATTAAATAAAAGTTGATAACGTATTGTCGTAATTTTAGCAGCCCTTTTTTTGTTTTACTTATATTTATTAAATGATTACGCTTGTGATTCAATTATACACATTTGATTTATTATGGATTCTATACCACCTTTCCACTTTCCCTAGAAATTAGTAAAATTGCAATAATTCTTGAACGGTCATTTACAACACGCAATCTCGTGCTATCTGCATCTGTACCGTATATTCGTGCATTCACCCACTCGACAATCCGTTCCTCACTGACTCGTACTAATTTTTATCAAAAAGAAGGTGTTGAGGTATTGTGAGCTTTCTGCAAACTCGCTCATGAGGGCCTACACAGTGTGTTACAATCACGTCGATTCTCATGCAGTCATTATGTAGTCCTACACTCCCACCGAGCCAAGGAAATCACCCAGTAGCAGCAGCTATTTAGCATAGCGTTTGGTAGACTGTTTATGAAATCAAGGTTTCAGAAATTTCACAAAACGATCGGCTTAATATTTCATGTCTATCCGGGTTGGCTTCTATTTCAAATAGCAGTGGTTTGATTTGAAAATTGAGGGATTATTTTGCCCACCTACAGCAACAAAAAATGTAAGTATGTTCGTAGCTTGTGCACTTGTAAGCAACTGCACAATCCATATTAGCAAGAAAACTAGTACGAGCTTATTTTTCAACGACTGTGTCATCAAATGAGCTGATTTAATTTTTTTTTATTTCCAATGTTAGCTATTATATTGTTATGAATATATTTAGGTCTTAACTGTACTAGCAAGTAAGTTAGTGCAAAATTAAAATCATTTTATTAATAATTCTACGTTGACAAAAGAACTGTTATACGAAATGCATAGTACAAACGTGTATTTACTCTTTCTCGTGTTATTGTGTAAAATAACGGAACGTAACATAACATAACAAAGCATGAAAGCCCTATTCGCTCAGGGTAGCCCCATGAGGCCGGAAACGATATCAAGCCATGCAACTTGTCAAACTGGATTTTACCCATTCACAGAAGTGCAGGCTATGAGGGAATCGGGGATCACATTCCATTTGCCGTCAATACAGGTTTCAAATAGTTCCTCCTAACAGCAACCTAGCGTGGTCAACATGCATCTTGAAATGATGCCCTCTACTGCCTTTAAATCTCTGTTTATCGTTGAAGATAGGTGAAATGCGAAGCACTAAGGAATTAAAGGCATCGAGTAAGTCACCTCAGTCCCTACGACAGGACAATGATGAAAGTGGAAAATCACAAATCCTTTCATCATAATACTCGGGTACTTGAAGTCACCACAACAACTTGCCCCCGAGCCTTTTCCAGATGAGTCCTCAGCACATCAAGAAATAAGTCATGCGAACCAGTATGCATAAAGTTCATAGGGGCTCGGTACACACAGCCTAATGGTAAAGTTCACCACTGTCGGTGACGATAATACTCCTAACATAATTCCCACTCAGAGAAGGAACTGGCATTACAAATGACTAAGAATGGGTTCAGGGACCTGTCCATACGAATAAGGGCACCTCCCTTGCTTCTGCCAAAACGATCAGCATGGTAGCATTCAAAAGTGTCAGGTTGGCGGCTGTGGTTCCTGGCATGAGATAGGTTCACACAACTGCTGGCTCAGGTTTAGTAATTTCTGCATGAAGTTGTTCATATTCACCCCAGACACCTTCAATGTTACTCAAAACGAAAGGCATGTGGGATACTAATCTCTTGGGGCCCTAGTCTCGAGTTGCACTTTTCAAATCGAATGCAGTTTTGACCCAAAAGAGCGGCAAAAATCATGGCTCTCCCATTCTATTGCACGTGAGTTTTGATAAAACAGCATGCGATTTGAAAGCGATCAAGTCAAGACTAGGCCCCGTGATCTGGCCACCCTTTCTCCGGTTCAACTACCTGGTTACCCTTATCACCAGGTTCTTGCAATCCCCGGTTGGGTAGCTCCATGGCAATAAACTATGAATCTTCAGGCGGTGTTGAATGCCCATGTTCATCATTATCATTGGAATGGGCAGGGGTGTTAACTTCATCGGCCAGTCTGTCAGTCCTTCCATAGAAAGGCATTTTAAGTGTGCCTCTAGGCCGGATTTTGACATATATGGTTTTAGTGCCATGTTCGTGTTAGCAGTACGGCAGAATGACAAATACTAGTTCAATTTAGTCACCAGTTTAACATTCGAAATTGATGGGCCTAAGAATTTGTTGCACTATCTGCACGATATAAATAGCAGTGGTTTCTAGCTAAAATATACAGGCTAAACTCTTCAGTGTGCCACATCTTTGCGCTTTTAGGTTGTGAGATGATTCTCGTGATAGTTGGCGAGTCAGTATCAATCATAGGTCTAGTTTTGTGTCTCCGTTTCCGCATTTGTCACCAACTATGATTGTGATTGTGCTTTCCTACACACGAGAACCAATTGATTCGCATATTTACGTATTTTTGTTGCGACGTGTTTGTCTTTGTTACGGAATTCCTTTAGTCAGTAATGTAATAGTGGACACCCACGTTTTAATTGTGATGAGGGCCTATCAGTGAAATTTCTGCTTGAAACCCACTCGTTGGTTCTGGACAAGGGTTCGACAATCATTGGTCAGCATCCATGCGAGAACCAATTAGTGGTGGGGCACACACACACACACAAATACATTTATATATATTCTGATAATTCCTTTAGGATTGTCCGTGGTCTGTTGCCCAGTGACATGCCTTTCTTTGATCAATGGTTCAGAAGGGCCGCAAGAGACCACTCATTTAAGCTGGTGGTTGTTTTAGCAAAGGTAGACTGCAGATTAAACTTCTTTGCCGTCCGGGTTATCCACCCTTGGAATTCACTGTCAGAGGAAGCACTCCTTGCAACCACTGTGGTACGCTTTTACAGTTTTCTGTAGAGACTTCCCCTAAGGGGGTTCCTGAAAAGACCTGAATTTAGTCCTCGATTCACCGATTGATTCTTCCCTACCCGATTTCTCTACTTTTAACGACTAGGACTTATATAACTGGCTTCGCTCTTCAGGCTCGTTTTTACCTACGAGTGGATAAACCTTATTATTATATTGCATTCGAATTATTGCATTCGTAACAGCATTTTTCATTGCAAACTGGTTTATTCTGTAAATCTTTTATTATTATTGTTGAAAAATATCGAGTTGAAAGAATTCCCGTGGTAAAGAATATTAAACTTGTACAATGGTAATCAGCTTTAATACATAACAATTGTTCCTACAAAATTTACTGATATATTATTAAAGTGGAAAATGTTTTCTGAAGAACATTGCTTTTCCTTACGTTTCATAAATTATTACTTTACTGTTGCATCAAATTTAACTATTATACGTGTGTATATTGCAGAGAACCACAGAAGCTTTGTTGATTACCTCTACTCCTCTGCTGTATGGATACTGTTCAACATTTCAGAGCCGTAAGTCACTTATTATAATTAGTTAGAACAACATAGCTCATACGAATGCCCTACGCAACATTTTTGGGTTGCGTGTTTATGGTTGATATGTAAAGCAAAAAAAAATCAACAAATTACCTGATAATGCTGTTTACCATCATATTCACTGGAAACGAATTGTGTTAAATATGCCTGAACAAAGTGGGAATGTAAGAGATGTGTCATTCATTATTTTAGGGGTAAGTATCAGATCAGGTTCAGGAGGTTTAGTGAACAATTTGCACGGTTCTGTACTGCTAGATATATATGAATATATGTATACGGTCTGCGTTCAGATGCGAAATAAACATCTTTGCTTAGAAATACTACGACTGCCAGTCACAGTAAAATTAACAATTACATCAACAACTGCTGTACCAATGACGGACATGTTTTGTGCTCCACTCTTTGTTTTTAACCCGTAAGATGTCAGCTAGTCAAGTTAATTTCTTGTTGGAATCAAAAGTTCCATCGTAGATGTCTTTTACGGTAGGAAAAAATAACGTGTTCGATTAACTTGAAAAAAGCATGTTGCCGGCCTACCCAACCCATGGAACCTCTCTGGAATATGCTCTTTGAAAATTTATCTCATTATCCTGACGATAGTTGAAGTATCTTTACATTTATGAATCCTTATTTAAAAACAACATTAAATTACATTTTATTTGAAACCTTATAGTATACTGCTTAAAAAGTATGCTCATTATCTATAGTGGACCTGTTCAATTCAGTTCATTTTGGCAAGAAACACTATAAACAAATATGAATTGTGGGATGCTGAATTTCCACTTTTAACACCATTGGTACTGCACCCAGTAGTGCACTGGTATATATGACAGAACTTTCACTTCAACTAATGTAGTCAGGACCATGACTGGGCAGTAGTCTGTAGTGTTTCAGAAGTGTGACCTAAAAAAAAGTCAAGAACCGTAAAAAAAAGTATGGCTCTGTAAAATAGTTTTCACAACTAGAATGACCCACGTTGCACATTATTTTACCAATGGTCCATTAATTTGCAATCGTCAACTTAACTGTGAATTGGTAACAAGTGCATCATACACGTCGCAATTTTCGTTATTGTGGATACCAAAGTTAACCTCCAGGTCGGCCAATAACGTAAGTTCTTGTATTTCTAAAACCTTCCTTCAGTCGAATCAATAGTTCGAAACAAGAAATTATGAACTGGATAATGAAGACAAAGAACAGTGATTTTGCTGTAAGTGTTTAAAGTGGGATACGTGGAAGCTAAATTAGGAAAAACAAAAGTTTAATTCAGCTAGGCCTTACTCGATTCGTTACATCCTAATTAAAAGTTCAGATGAATTAAAACTTGGGCAACGTTCCTTTGAAAAATACCAACATTAAACATTTAGTTCAGAAGCCAGGAGCAAAATACTTGAATTGAAAATGCAAAAAGGTTTCTATTTTCACAGCTCAAGTATTAAACGATTTGGGTAACGATCCTTCTTGTTTGATCCGAAATGTTCCCGAAATGCAGCACCAGACGTTCACGTGACCAATGCTCTAGCTTCTGTCGACCGTATTGTGTGGTCAGGTTTTATACTCGGGCCAGAAAAATGGATAGGGTTGAACCCCCCTCCCACCCACCAAGCTTGGTGAACAGCCCATGCTACCATTGGCTGGTGGCTTCTGCCTATTTACTGAATGCAGGTGTGGACTGCAGCCCTTCAGGTATTCAGCTGCTGTGTAACTGGTTGTTACAATTCCTCTACCCTGAGATTTTGGTTAAGAGGGACACCAATCCAATGAAGCAAGATGGAATGCTTGGCATTGCCTAAATCTTTGACTCCATTTTCAGACATAAGCACAACAATTTATTTCGTAATTCTTGAATCTATTCACAACATACTAACTTCGACTACGTTTGCATCGGATAGCAACTTGTGTAACACCAAAAAAAAAAAACGATTTGTACAACACTACGTCTTCGGCGTACTGCCACACAGCAAAATTGTTTGGTTGTTCTGTTAACCTGAACGGATTTTACAAGTCCATGACAACTTGCAATTGCTGGTTTCACCCATGTTCGAACCAACACTTGTAAGAACCGAGTGGTCCCCACCATTGCCTCAATCCGGAACCCAAATTTTAAGCCGAAAAGTATTTTCGGCAGTCCCTTGACTGAGCCATTACACCACTTACCATTTACACTACTGTCGTATCACTACTTAAAAACTACTTATTTAGTGATCGTCACTGAAAAGATCCTATGGATTACTCCCAATCTCAAATCACCATTCCTACTTGAAAACTAAGCTACCATGTCGTGACAGTTTTTTGCGTTTTCTTCGTGACAGAGTGAAAAAAGCCTATGCAGCCCTGAATGAAGCCCTGAAATTGAAGTAACACTGGCTAAAGTCCTAAATCGGCATCTTCTTTCCTGTTCTTTCTGATTTCTAATCTCAAACACAATGCTTTCCACTAACAGTTCCACCTTTATTTGTGCTCAGGCACTATAAAAAACGCAAGAATTCCATATTTCCATCTCTCAAAAATAATAGTGAAAATGTAGTGTACAAAAATGCATTTTTAATGTACAGATTAAAATCTCTGACTAGGCTACCAAAATTTACGTAACACTTCAGGACGCAGACAGGTTCTATTTTCACGGCTAAAGGTATAGCCCACTGGACTAGGGGTCTGCAGCCACTCGTTACACAAATTGTGCAACAATCCTGGCTGTTTAATCCAAATCGTTCCCGAATTGAAGCACCGTAAGTTCACGCAACCTATCTCGTACCTTCTCTCTCGACCATATTTTATGGACTGGTTTTATATTCGACCAGAAGTAATAGGTGGGAACTAAATACAGGCACGGACTAAATACCATCTATCTACTAAATACAGGCACTGACTGGGCTGCAGGTATTCAGCTAGTACTTAATAAACGAAAAACCAAAATAAACGAAAAAGCATGGTCTGAGTATCAGCACTTCTGCAACCATATACGAACAATAGCTGTGAATTAAACAAAAAAATCTCAAGAAACTATCCTGACTAACTGCGATTTCTTATATAATTGTGGAATCAATAACTTCTAGCGTGATGCCATGGATATTATAGATTAAACAAAAGAGGGATACGAAAAATGAACTCCCGACCACAAACAGTAACTTTGCATACTTATTGGATACTTAACTAAACCAAAATAAACAATCACCTTTGTTCTAAAAATTGTACAATCGTCCATTTTAGAAAATGGTCGATACTGTGCAGTTCCTCTTACCACCAAAAACTGCACAATAATACGAAGATAATTTTATATCTCTTCTTTTCTTTATGGTCTGCATTTAGCAACTGACTTCACAACGAAACAGAGGTATTATTTTAGAATTGTCAAATAACTATGTAGCTTCTTCATTTTTTAGGTTCACTAAGACCTGTATCAAGCAAATCCGGACGATTTGAAATGTTATTTAATCTGTATCCGGGCCGTAAGTGCAGTAGAGCATCAGTAAGCACAGTAAGTGATACCCTATCGATAACCTAATATACCAACACTGTATCCTGTTTAGTTAGGTGTTTTAATGATGTACATTTCAAATATAATTCTAATTTGCTTCGTAGAAAAATAGGAATTACTATTTGATCTACTGCAGACTTATTTAACAGTCTTGTATTCAAAAATACGAAATCATGGACTTAAATGAGTCACCCTCAAATCCTTCAGAAATCCTCTAGACCATATTATCAACACAGCTTCTATGAAAAACCTTAAAAACAAACACCCTATTGATTATTTAAAAAAAAGAGGAGTAACGACTTATGTAGTCCAAATATTTGAACAATGTTCTACAGGACGATACGCTTAAAATGTTCATTTTCATTTACCAACAGCGTAATTCGAAAAGTCATTTCACTATGCATCCATGTATTGTTGTCAAGAAATGTGCGTGAATGAAAGTTCCAGTAAAAAGCCAACCATGACAGGGGATTATGAAACGGTTACATTTGTATACTATTATTATACACTGCAGGCTTCTTCAGACCACCAAACTAAAACTGAGCAGCCTTGTCGAGAACACTTTCAAGGTGGTTGCAGAAGGAGCATGAGTTTGGATGTGCAGCGAAGTATCGTACGTTTTAAACAATAATTATTATCAAATTGAGGTCAAGACTGCCATATCTGTTTATTTTTAGTTATATCGCCTGAGGAAGCTACTGCTGTTTAATGTTAGCATCAAAATATATCCACATGGCCACACACTGTGTGTCCGTGTGTGTATTGTTTTCATTCAAAGGTAAATACCATACTGCTTTATTACAATCTTCAAATGTAATCACCCAGCATTGATGCATATTTTGTGATGAGAATTTGCTATCTGCTCGATTTCATAATTCTTTCTGAGCTGAAACAGCGCTTTTCTGATAAATTGCTTGATCGTTTGGCTTGCCTCCTTGGACGTAAAACAATAATATTGATCTTCTCTCGAGATAACTTACATCGCATACTACTCTCTTATAATTTGCTTGATCGTTTTTTATGTGGAAGGTCTGTCTGTATCATAAGTGTTCCAGCAAGAAATCTCCTCGAGCACAGCGAGACGACGTGGAATGAGCGAGCGAATCGAGCGACTCCGCTAGTTTTACTAACTACTTTATACTTTATATTTTAAAACTACTTTATACTAAATATAAAATGAATAATTTTATACTTACCATTACGTGCAGCTCCTTTACCGTGTACCTTCTAGGGATGGGCGATATTGCGGTATTTCCATATTATCGTGATATACAACACACGCGATAGTGTTATCGCAATGATTTTCGTGTTTCGCGATCATCGTAGCTTTGAGCTCATTTCGACTGTTTCCCATCATTGTCGAAAGTTTCGTTAAATGTTGACCGACGTCGACGTTCAAATCGTTTTACCATTTTAATCGTTTTTTCGCCAGCTACCCAGTGGTGCAACCCAAAAGTCTCTAGTTGCAACCGTTCTAAAGTTGTTTCTTGAAATAATGTAATCTACATTTTTCAACAAACATGGCCCCCAAATGGATAAGAAAAATTGCTACTCACTGCTGATTTTAACAGGACTAATGTTTCAACATAAAGCGCTTGTCTGTTGTAAAAATAAAATAAACATTTTCACATCTTAACAAGTCACTGTCCTGTGCAGAAAATGTTCGTTTTTTTAGGTAATGTCTTTTTTGTGGGTATGGCTTATCTGGCTAGTGCGGCTTGTATGATATTTCAAATACTTAAAACATTTGAAATTGCTTAATTATTTTGAATAAATAAGAATAAATGTTTTCCATAATTTTGTATTCACAAGACACTAATTAGGCCTATTATGTATGTGCATTTAAGCCTAGTCGTATTAATAGGCCTAAACATGTAAGTGGGCGTACTGTAGGAATAGAGCTGTAATGACCAATTGATCAATTAATACAGCTTGGCCTACACGTTGAGAAATATCGCAATAATCACAATAATCGCATATCAAGGTGTTGCAATAATCGCGTAGATAAAATTTCATAATCGCCCATGCCTAGTATCTTCTCCCTTGTGAAGAATTAAATTGAATTTCACCCTAAGGATGAGATTTTTAGATAGGCACCAATTCTTAGCTGCCCAAAATATTTGTCAAGCACAGAAATTCGTAAAATCGAATATAACCAATCAGAACAACCTTAAACCAGTTTCAATTGGTTAAAAAATCAACTTTCTGAAACCTTACAACCAACAGAAAATGTTAGTGTCTGACCAATAGAATACCAATCTGTCTTTTCAGTTTTCAGTTCAAAATTCTTTCCAAGTAAACAGACATTTTAAGTAGGTCAATCACGACCTAGCTTTGCGAGTCGTATTTTCTCAAAACCCTTTCTCAAAAACCAAAATAATATTGAGACACTTCACCTGATCTGACTGTGAAAGTTAGCTGCTTGCTTGTCGCTAAAAATAGGAACGCTTCCTTGTTGCAACAAAACACAGGCAAGGATCTCTTTGACCTTCGTTAAAACAGAAATGGCATGCCGGAAGAGCTTGATCTTAGCTTGATGAATGCAAGATTACAAAGGTCAAAGCTCGCTGATTAACCCAACTAAAAGAGGAAGGAATAAATTTAACCAGTGACATTGAATTTCTATACAGTAACTTTCAGAGTTTAATTTTTGTTTTAAAAAAATAAGCATCGGATAATCTATTTAAGTTTAAACTAGGGGTTCTCAATATTTGTTTACAAACGTTCAGTGATGTTAGCGAAGGTCAAACCTTCTGACGATTATTGGAACAGCATTTTGAAAACACGTTCGTGTGTATTAACATATTTTAAAGCTTTGTTGACACGAGCAGACTTGTGAATTGGTATATAGAAATGGTCGTACTTTGTCAATCGTTTATTATGTAACTCAGACTTGTTGACTAGTGTATCTTGCCAAATGCTTAGCAAGATGCAAAAAAAATACCCAATAAACCCCCATTACATCTACTGTAAGAGTGATGTAATAGCTCATATGAACCCCCCCCTCTCCACACAAAAACACCTGCCCACCTGCAGAAAGAATTGCTATTATATTGAGGAAAAACACAGTTATAGCCTCCAAAAAAGACCCGGTTTTGGATACATATAGTTCTAATAATTCTTTCGCCACTATGGAAAAAGCTCGTAGGAGGACGGCCAAAAGCAAGGTTTTCATGCTTTTCCCACCAACCTATTTACGACAAAGTTACATGAACGAACTGACCCCTTCCTCCCACTACACTAGTAAAGACACCTCTATAAAAATAAGCTCAGGAGGTAAAAATAGCCAATCAGCAACACCACTGCAAAAAAAGCTCTGCGAAGAAATTAATCATACAGAAATAGAGTAAAACTGCCTAACTGCAGGGGTTTTCTGACTACTAAAGTCCCTACTAAAGTCCCTGGTGTTAACATCCTCTTCTCCATTTTATTCTACATTGTGCCTGCCTCTTCAGACCTTCGTAGCTTTCTACCTTTACATCATTCACGATTTTAATCCTTCTTCTTTCTATTTGTTTGTCTGTTCCACCAAACCATACATGATGGCGTTCATCAACTTCGGCCCAGTTCTACCCAGTTATTCTTTCTCCTTTACATTGAAACAAACTTCTTTGTCCATTAATTATTTTTAAATCCCTCTATATTTTTAACTTAGTCTTTTTTATTTCTTTATATTATGAAGCACAACCACATCTTAAATGCTTTTAGCCATTCTTTGTTTCTCTTCCTCATCATCCACATTTTGGTCCCATACAAAAGCACACTCCATATAATTGAATTCTTTGCTAATCTTTTTCCTAATTGCCAGATCCATTTTTTCGCAGAACAATATCTGTTCTCTTAAAAGCATGTTTTGCCATCCCGATTCTAGCTCCTATCTCTTTTTTTACTTTTCCAATGTAATAATTGTTCCTAGATACTTGTAATCATCCAATTGTTGTGTCCTCACTCCTTTCACGTCCCCTTCCAAGACTTAATCTGTATTTCGCATTGCTTTAGCATTTACGTCATTTATCTTAAGGCCATACTCTCCGTCACATCCTTCCAGATTTTCTAACATTATCTTCAGTTCCATCATCTTATAAGCCAACGAAACCATATCATCTGCGAATCTCATGGAATTTACTATACCCAATGCTCGGACCCCTGTTTGAGTCCCAGCATTCGTTAATAATTTCTTCTACTACATCAACAAATAGAAAAAAACCTAACAGGAGGTGTGCCTAGTTGCGTTATCACAAGCGGTGTTTCATGATTTATACAGGACCGTTGCTAGCAGAGTTGTGGGACTGAAGGACAGTGCTCCTCCAAAAAAAAAAGGTTAAGGGAATTACTGGCTAAAGCTTGAGTTTATTTTTAAGTTGTATTTGTTTTCGTCTTCAACTTAGAATATGGAATGTTTTCAAAAACTTTGGTCTCAGTTAGGTACAGGCAATAACACAGGATTGATTATAGTTTTGTTCTTATGAAGAGCATTTTGTGTGGCAATAGATAGTCCCAGGCAATAAAAAATATGGCATCTGCTCGGTTTTTGTGGATTATGTATGTGTAGGGAGAGGGATAATTGCACTTGTCCCGCCTGAAAATCATCTTTGTCTTGGATTTGGTCTTAATTAGTCACCGATGATGGGACATTTACAAGAGATTTATAAATTCTTTTTCTCCCAGAAAAATCTAGTTTTGTTTAAAATGCAAAACGTATTGTAGACACTGAAATTTTTATGAAAAACATTTCCAAAATCGTACATATGGTTACAACAAGGTTCTCGTAAAATAGTCAATTCTCACTTGTTTTTGAATTGCTTTTTTTGCCCATTTTCCTTCAGCTGGGAATAAACAGATTCTTTGTGTTTTCGTGATATAGATTTAATTTCTTTCAGGTGCTTGTTCACGAACCTGGAGAATACCCAATGATCCGAAAATTTCATTCACATGGAGTTGGAGGACACTACGAAGTTGGGTTAACCATAAGAAAAGTAAGCAAAATACTTTACCATAGTTTATACGAACGAAGATGACGAACATTTAGTCCAGTGACCCAAGCTTCTAAAATAACGGTATAGCAACACAGATTCAGAAAATTCCATCAATCGGATTTTCCCTCAGAAATATCATTCTCTAGTCTAGTCCACTAATCTCAAGCCACTACTTTCGCACATTTGTTTCTGCCATTCTTGCATTTTTTAAAACTGGAATCAGCTTATTAGGCAGCCAGGCATCGGCTTCTCCATCACACCCTCGTATCTCTGATGCTGAATGCCAGCTCACCTCAGTGGAAGGCGAGTTTACTTCAAGCTATACCGTGAACGATCACATGCAGGGGTCTGACTAAACCAACAGCCTTTAAAGTCGAATACTGTTTCAACGACCACCTTTGACGCATTTTGCTATCATGTTCAGAGAAGTAGCCAGGCTCAGGATTCTGGGTTCTGGCTTGTTAGTTTCAACTTTCTCTCAGGCTGTTTGGGGCGGATGTTAACCATCACCACTTGGTCTTGAAATAGCACCTAGTGAGAGGGAATCCAGCATTCTAGGGTCTGGTAAACTAGAACGTCTATGGAGCCGTGGGCTGAGACTGCTGTAGATGTGTGCAAGATAATGAGCACATCTTCTCGCAAGTTGTGTGACGTGGTTTCAGGGCCAAACAAAGTTCCTTGCAATGGGTATGCTTATGTTCGAAGCCTGAGCAATATAAAATATAATTTGTCAGACAATGACCCTCGGGTCTTTTAACGATTAACGATTAAATAGTCAATTTTACATTCATGTTGTTGTGTTTCTTGATGCTGCTGATACTCTATTCAAATGGTAACAAAAAAAAACTAATGACATATTTTTCATATATTTAGGTAAAATTTCTGAACAGAACTGGAAGTATTTGTGTTTCAAATACGGAATACAACACCTGCTTTGAAAACTGTTTCCTGGCATATTCTTTAAACCATACCGATTGCAGGTACTGCACTTTTATTTGAATATTAAATATGTGATAATTATGATGATAATAATAATAAAATATTTACCACATACGTGGTAGGATACTGAAAAGGTTGTGAGATTCTAACCGGTCCCAAGTTAACAGCAGTGTATTTCAAGATGGGTCACAGAAAATATGACTGTGGCCTCCTCAAGACAACACGCTGGCTGTAGAACTAGCTTCCAACAATGGCCATGTGTAATGACATTTCTTGGTGCGAGATCAAAATTTGAGATATCAATGAAGAGTAGATCATGAGGAATTTTATACGTGAGAATTAGGTTGCTGTTAATATAGCGTAATTAAGTAGTTCAAGGTCAGATATGGGAAATCAATCAGTTTTACATCCACTGTGAAGGTCTGGAGTGCATTTAGTTAAACGTCTCTGCACCGCCTTCAGAAGATCAATATCACCCAATTTGTATGGGGACCAAACTGGCGGGCAAACAAAAACCTTGAAAGCACAAATCATGATCTTGTCATTTCCAGAAGTGAAAATTTCCTAACAATTGTAGAGCACTGTTAGGCTGAAACGCATATCTTTCTGCACTTCAGGGAAGTTTTAAGATCAGATGTAAGCAAAACCCTGGGATCGTGAACTTTTTTTGCGGCAGGCAAGGTTTCCTGGCCAAGGAAGTAATGTTGGTTCCCATTGTGGGCACCGACATGGAAGAATAGCATTTCTGAACAGAGAATGCTAGGTGCCACATTTCAGACCACTTGAGAATGTCAGAGACCTATTCTTGATGCCCTTCATTAGGAATGGACGGAAGATTTTCAGTGCCAATTTTTGAGTCGATAGCTAAAGCAGCGCCATCTTGCTACCCATCCGGACTGCTGCCATTTCTCACTTACTACGCCAGGATTCGGTTGACTCCAGATAAAGTTATCGAATGGTGCTATAATTAAGCAAAGCGGTCGTACACTGTTTTGCCTTGTATTTTTTCCATAGTTTCAATTTAAGATTTCTTAATTTAATGACAGAGCGAAAGTAAGGATTAGTCCCCAGTTTTTTTGGCATAGGTTTATGAGGCACAACTTTGAGTGCCCATGTAGGATGTTCAAGAAGCAGGTCCATGCCTGATTTGTCTCGAGGTGAGTGTCAAAGATGAGGCCTTCTCAAGCGCTGCATTCCAGTGAGTTCCGGAGTAAAGGATAAATCATTCGGTGATGTAGGATTGGTCGCCAATTAAAAAAATTTCCCTGGTTAGAGGAGAATAGATTTTTTTTTATGTGCAGTGTCATGATCACTTTTCCAGAGTGATCGACCACCACAGTGTCGAAAACCAACTTGTCATCATCGCATAGGAAACCTTCGAGAATGTTTTCACCCCTGGTAGGTTTGTCAGTCAATTGAGTTAGCCCAAGAGGTGCAAATAAATCTAAAAAAAAAAGGTCTGTGGTGTGAATCGCTGGCCAACCCGGTATTCCAGTTCACCAATGAGAGAATGAAGTCGGCAAGTAACAAGTTTCAATGCACCAGGTTTGTGGAGCGAGCAATGAACCCACAACGTTTAATAATCTCTGCATTGTTGCAACTGTCAGGTAGATAGCCCACTATGCAGGTTACATTAGAATCTGGCAGGGAAATAACCACACATTCGAGGGTTAATGGTACCTCTTCGATAGCAACTTGGAACCAAGGTAGGTGCAAGATCAAAATCCCTCCCCACAACTGCCACGAACTTTACGCACAGTCGATAGTCCTGAGAATCTACGATCATACTGTCAGTTATACCACCGGGTAACCACGACTCAATCACAAAAATCAAGTCAAAATCATCGCAATGTATAGCTCATTAAAACAAGGTTTTGCCAAATACTGTGATCATTAAAAAGGATACACACAAGTTTGCAATCGAAATTTGAATTACTAGGTACTGAAAAACGCTCTTACTGGTATATCTTAACTCAAATTAAGACCTGAAAGTAACGAACAAATTTTCACATGTAGCGTTCGCCTTTTTTCATATGTTAACATGAGAGGGCCATACCATGGAAATTATACCTTGATTTACATTTAGGCATTTAAAAGATAAAGAAGAGCTTAATTGAGTTCAACTAATCTGATATCAATTTTCAAAACGTGCAGCCTCAGGGTAGTGAATGTGCCCATGTTAATCATCATTTGTTTTTAAGCTGGAATCATTATCAACCCACGATTGGAGCCTTAAAAGAACCATTAGGTAAGAATATTCCCTGCCCAATTGTGCCGGTAAATTTAACATTTTACTGAAATAGCGTTTTTAAATCAGTTCACTGCAAAAATTTGATAACATTCTAATAATAGTTTAATTTGCTTTTTTTTTAACATATGATATGTTAGAAGAAAGATCCAAGAATTAGTGCGCCCCCCCCCCCCCCGGACATCCAAACTATCTCACCAAGGGCATAAAATGCAAATCGTTTAGGTTTCAGGCAGGCACTACAAATCCGTTAAGCCTTGGTCATCTAAAACAAAATAAACTCAAGGAATGAACATGATTTGCTGAAAAGTAAAAATACCTAAGTCGGAATAATGCCATTTACAAGTTAAAACGGTATAAGAGAAAACACATTGATAGCTCCACTGTCATATCTTTGGGCTATACTACGGTTTAAAGTGGATAAGCCATGCACAAGCTGCGCTAAAAGAATACGCCATATCATGCATGTGAGACGTAGTCCAAAGCATATTAAAGTGCTATGGTGACAGCACATATTTCACTTGAAAAACGGCATTTTTTTCCTCCAATCGACATTTATCTGAGCGAATCTCGGCCTTATCAGACATCACCACGAATCCACAGCTCGTACCACTAGAAGTTTAAAGCCATTGGTAAAATGCATGTCACTGCGCAGTACGTGCTTCTTTTAGCTTCAATATTTCCTTCGGAGTACAAGGAAATTTATCCGAAAATTTTCTCATTGATGCTTTAAGAACCCAGCTCCTAGGTAATCTTGGAACTGATTTGTTCCAGGATCTAATTTTTTTTGGAGATTAAACCGATCTTATTGTAGAGATGTCTGTTGTGCAATAAGAGGTCTATATTCGTCTTTTGGAATTATTACAACAGCCTCCCTATCAATCTTGTTACCAGAATCACCAGCCCTAGTGGTTTTGTCACCAGAAAAGACTCGAACTCATGAGTTAAATCTCAACGGAGTGGTAGGAAGCTGTTGAGGGGGAGGATGTCAATTTGATGGTGAAGGACAGAAAGAGATCTTAGATGGAGAAGGCTTGTTTTCATGTCTGAAATTGTAAGTTAGGCCCTGCATCACAATCACTCAATAAGGTTGATTTAAATTATCGTAGACACTATTTGATGTTTGACACAATTTTTCACTCACATGAACACTATATCATTTATTGCTCCATTATGCATCGGACCACAAGGAGGAAATAGGGGATTCTAACTTATTAAGTCAGAGTTTGAGGAAACACTAGATCTCCTATTCCAGCCTTGCAACTCAGCTAACTCATCACGATCCCTATTGATTCCTTGCAGCATTCGTACTATTCTAGATCTACTCCTACCAGTATCAACCCCGGCAACTTAAGTCATCAATAAGACTTCCATAATTATGATTGTGGTACTGAGTGGTTAAAGGTCGGAGGGCTTCTCGTCCACGGCCGAAAGCATTTACGCCTTTAAAAATCAGGATTAACAAATAGTACTCAAAAGTTCAACAAAAAATCAGCTGCAAGAGGAAAAACAATCACCACTTGTGTAAAAAAAGGAAACTTTTTGTCCTCTAAATTTCACTTAAATTTAACCCAAAAATTCTGCGGTTTTAACACAGCTTCAGAAGAGAAAATTACCTTGGGAAAGAAATTCAATTCACGTCAAACCAACCAAACTCAACAAGGAAAAAATTATAGACTACGGAATCACGCCCCCTCAATGTAAAAAGAACTAAGATTTTTGCGTGCACCACTTAAAGTCAACAGCTTAATACACGATTTTTTCCCAATAGTATCACACAACGATAAAAAAAAACCAAGGGAACAAGATATACAAATATACAAGGACTTCTAGTGAAAGCTAACGTGAATGGCAAATAAAGGGAAGAAAACTAAGGGTAAATAGGGATTGATCAGACTCCCATTAAGAGCAGTACACGGCGAACAATTTCGTAAACTTAAAACCTGGACAGTACCTGATGCGGCAGTACAGCAGCTAACAGAAATTGACCCTAAATGGCTGAACATGTGTGAATACCCGAATACTGCGATACTTGGTGCATGCTCAAATAATATCGAGAAAATCACACCAGAGAGGTAATTAGCTTCAATATATCTAACCTGTGTGAAAAAACCAAACAACCAAAAGCAAAGCTTACAATCATTGGCCTATTCCCAAGAATCAAATACCATCAAATACCATCAAATACACGAGGATAAAAAAGTAGAAACAAATCGCATGTTAAGATACTTTTGTGTTACCAGCAATTGCTATTTCATATCACTTGACGAACAAATTCCAAGTAGACCAAGACTTCTATGCAAAGATGAATATTAGAGGGAAATGCTCTTCAATCAGAGATTTCAAAATTTCTATTTAATACTCAGGAAAACCATTACATGTGAGGGAGACGTTAAAAAGAGCAGCTGTTCAATACCCAATCTCAACACATTTACCTGCTTTATTACAATCCAGAAAACATACTATATGAATTGTGTACTGATAAATGTATGCAGCATGATGGCAAATCTTAATGAAATCCATAATGTACTGAGACAGATAACTTTGATCTTCTGTTTGCCGTTGTGTCCTCGCATACCCTTTCGATTGCGGATGAATAAGGAGATTGAGGGTCCTGAACCAGTGGTATCTACGTGATTTTTTTGAAAAAGCATCACCCTAATTCTTACAAAAATAGCACCAAATCTGGAAGCGTTAATTATATCCGTACTTCCTGTGAGCTTTAAATGTGTTCTATGCTATATCCTTGAC
>JAHWFP010075539.1:28327-40738 GCA_023313725.1 Lithobius niger
TGACGGACGAGATTCTAAGATATTGTCTCCAACTTCGCATTTCATAAGCTTCTAACTCCAACCATGTTCCTATGACATCCTGGGAGATTTCAACCTTTCGTTTTTTCGCTGGGTACAACCCTGTGCAACAAACGGACATCAGCAGTTTTTCTTCCGCGACCTCCTGCAATTAGGAATGAATCAGCAAACCCTACAAGGGGAAATAAAATACTTGATTTAATTTTTACAAACGAGTGACCACCTTTCGGTCAGTTTTAAATTGAACCTGAAACAGTCATACTTTAAAAAATTTTACAAACATCAAAAGAATAAATTTTGTCTTAATAAAAATTGAACTCTCACAGATAGACTGGAGGACAGTGATTGGAATTATAACTGATGTAGAGACAGCTTGGAATACCTTCCGCAATACTCTAAATTACAACCATTGCAGTGAAGGGATACATTCAAACTTGGTTCCAAGAAGTGGCCAGATGAGATCAACAAACTCCGTAGGGAAATATTTTACTCATGGAAAACGTACAAATCAAACAGATCGGATGCCAACTTTTTTCAGTTTTCAGTTTTCAGTTTTTCAGTTTTTTAGTAGCAATAATTATTTGGCAGCTCTAATGCTATACTAGAAGATAGCAGAAAAAAAATTTAAACTTCATGTTCAATTGATTCCCTCTAACAATTTTATAAATCCAAAACGCGCTTCCCAAAGACAAATTCCACCTTTGGTTACAAATAGCAAAGTTGAAACGGATCCACTATCAAAGCTATCTTGCTTTGTTTTAAATGGGATTATCGACAACAAACAAATATGTTTGGATTTCCCACTCGATCATAAACCAAGCGTATGCGAGTTGGTCACTTTTTCCACGCAAATTGTTTGAAACGCTGACTACATTGAACTTAGTTTGGTGAACAAGAACATACACATGAGCTACCAAACAATACCAGTGTTGTGAATGGGGCGTCCAACACCACAGGCTAGTCTTAGATATTTAGAGAAAAAAAGCTTGGTAGGATTTCTTTGGCACCCACGCAAAGCGTGTAAAGCACTCTCGAATATGTTGTACCTTGGCCTCAAAGTAAAGAGGACGTTAAATCGCATCACAGCTTTGACCAATAAAACGGGATTTTAAAGACAACCTACTAGATGTTCCTAGTAGTTCTAAAGCGCTCATATTCTCAAAAAGAAACAATTACACTTGTAACTTGTTTTTCAAGTGTTCTTTAAAATGTTATATTAAGTCAAGTTTAAGCACTAACTTTTACAATGAATATTGCTGCAGAGAACTAGTTTAGATGAATATTATGACAGCATCCTTATTTGAGCACCCTGGTTTCCTTTGAACTAAAATCTGCTTTTCAACTTGATTATTTTCATAACACGCGATCCTTTTAGAGGAGCTGTTGGTTATACCTGTAAGAGAAGGTATTATTTTTCATCTCTAGTTGTTTACCGATTAATAAAAAAATCTTACCCAGCAGAATTTTTACTTTCATCTATTGTGAGTGTTAATGCATTTTGTTATAAAAGGGAATAATTTTTCTATGATAGCTATGAATAAAGTTAAATTATTTAATTGAACTTTTAGAGATATGTTGTGTGCAATGGCATAATGTATTATGCAAATAATAAAACAGCCAACTATTATTTTCTATAGATGGCCTTTTCAGCCTCAACGCCTTGCCTTACCTTCATGTAAGCTTTCCAACGAGACACATGATAAATTTAAGAGAGTGAGAAAATTTTTAATTCTGGGAGAAGGACAAGAAACATGCAACTGTATCCGGACATGTCAATATAGAACATTTGATGCAAAAGACAGACATTTAGGGTATTATACGAATCAGACCAAACTCGTTTTGCGCTTTGATGATCCCCATGAAACTTCAATTGAAGAACGCTTCATCTACGATCTCATCAAGTTACTGAGCGACATTGGAGGGTGTTCTGGACTCTGCATTGGTGTTTCACTTCTATCACTTTTTGAATTAATCACTACAATGACGAAACATCGAAAGAAGAAAAGTACATTTTCAACCAGCGACCCATTATACTTCATAGTGATCAGAACGTACAAAAGGTTTATGAAATCTAAAACATGCTCAACAAAAACGTACGAAAATTCAGTGTATCAGAAAAACAGACCATCATCTATACTGAAAACAGCCCTTATCCTAATTTGCATTGGAATATCCACATTTGGTATTATAAACCGAACAATGTATTACTTTACGTATCCAGTCAGAAATATAGTTGATATATCATTTAATGACACACTCGAGTCACCAACAATTACTCTTTGCTCAGGAGATGAAAGAATATCAACATTGCAAGAGATTTATGCAAAGAAGAATAATATCTCAGATAAGTGCAGTGTGAAAAGATGGGAACTACTTGAATTACCTGAAATTAACGCCACTTATCTTTGGATTACCAAAAATGTAAGATATAACACATTACAGCAAAAACCGATATATGGCACATTTAAAAAGAAATATTTTCAGCAGTTCTCATATCAACAATTTCTAAACAAAGGTGTTTGATTAGGTTCGTAAGTGCACACCTGTTTAAATACTTGAGCTGTCATCATTAAACTTATGTTCCATTCATGTCAACAATTTCTAAAAACACGACACCATTTCAGTATAGTACTTTGTTTTGTCCATTCTTTCTAAGTTATATTATCTTACAGCATTTTTTATCATTAAATACATCACAGAATATTCTGCGTTGGTGAAGTCAGCTATTTCGATCCCAAATCACTTGGAAAGAAAAGCTGATGGCTAACAGCTAAATAATACTACAGACAGTCAGAAAGAAAGCTTTGTGTGTCTCACTAGCAGATGCTTGGATGTTTGAAGCTTAATAGTTCCATCACGAACTGTAATGTTGATGATTTTGGAAGAAGGTGTGCAGTTGTGAACATAGCACCAAGCCTCGATTGCACTGCTGTACATGATTTGCTCACATCGTTTTAGTAAAATCATAGCTGAAATATAAAGCTCCTTTTGTTAACATGGTTACTACTTTTAAATTACTACCTCACTGTTTCAGTGTGTACTAGTAGACGAAAGCGGAAGCGGAACTACCAAAAAAAACAAAAAACTATCAGAACTATCAGAGAAAAACGGAAGTACCCCCCCCCCAAAAAAAAAATATATATATATATACCAGACCCTTACTAAGATGTGGGCTTAAATGATAATATTCTAAACTAAAATAGAAGCTTAAAACAAATAAAAAGCTTTGTACATTTGCAATTTTAATAATATAAAGCATTCGTTTTCTGCAATGTAATAATGACGCTTCCAAAAATGAAACCATTACATGGAAGCAAAATTAGGATGAACTAGTACAAATAAAATGCAGTTTTGTTGGCAGTTAAGCAGCACAACTCAATTAACGGTAGTTACTGTTATTTTTTTCAGGCTAGCTTTAGTCACAACTTTTGGGCAGATTATAAACAGGTATACCTACAAGATGGAACATGTTTTCAGTTGGGAAATGGTGAGCTTCACAATTCTAACAGTTTGATAGTTCAACATGGATTTATATTTTACAAGTTGCAACAGGAAAAGACTACAGTACAAAATTTTTAACTTCATTAAACGTTATTACTAATGATTTTCTCCATTATAAACCTTAGCAAAATACGTGAGCTTTGCTGGATTAATTTTATAAAACACAAAAAGTTTAATCATATTCAGACAAGTAACAAAAACTTTCTTAGAAGGAAATGTTATAAGTAAGACTATGGCTTATCCAGTAAAAAAAAATTCACCATATAATCTGGGAGATGTAAGGCCACTAACAATTCTGATACTCAAATTACGGGAAAAGAACCAATATTGAAAAAAAAACGGGCAAGGCCTTTAATCATTGGGTCTGATCGTAATTTTAATAGTAGAATTTTGCCAGCTTGTATGGTTACTTTCTTGGAATGAGAAACTTGTAGCTGTACTTTTAACATAACTTCAATAAAACCTTTTTTGAGGTGTATCGATTGTATTTTTCTCTATTCTTCCAAAATTCATTATAAACTATGTTTTTTTATGTTTATGCTTAATTCATGGAATCGTGTTTACATGGAATCATCACCAAAACAATGGAATATTAGCGTACACCTACAATGAGTACATTTCTGCATATCTTATTTAGTTTAAATGGAATTAATATTACCTGGACCTATGTTAGGTGCATATAGATTTTACATAAGAGAAGGTATGGAAGCATCAGTTTTTGGCTTTATCAATAAAAATACACAACTATACTTTGTTCCACATAATGTTTTCAGGAAACTGACTATGACGCCAAGTTTCATTCCACTACGAGTTCAAAAAAATGTAAATATCCCACTCGTAGACTCTTAATAGTAATTGTACAGAGTTTACACGTGTGATATCCACATGTTTTTTGCACTCGACTGCAAGGAAACGTGGCTTCATGCAGTCAGTTTCCTGCATACATAATGCGGAACAAACTATACCAAGGGAGATACCACCGTTATATTATAATGAAAAGACTGATCTGTACAGATTCTGAGAAGGCTGATGTATTAATTGAGATCGTCATTGAAAATTCGTCGTTGCTGTAGGGTGTACAGTCCCCCGAGACGGCTGGGGCAACTTTCAGAAAAGCAGCAAAGTCTCATCTTTTTTGAGGATCTGTTTTTGTTTGTTACTCTTTTATCCTTCTTTTCATTCTTTTTTTTCCCTTTTCAGACATTTATGTAGGCCTTTTTTAATAATAATAATAGTTTACAACACACTAATCGTGAGAAGGTACCGGAAGGTTGATGAGAAACTAAGACCAGACCAAAAAAAATTGTATATTCATAATTAAAAGGGCCTCTTGAGGAATTTCTGAAGGGTTTTTTTTTTTATCAAGCATTCTGCGAAAGTCAGACACAGTACCCATGTTAACAGTTTCAACATGTAGGGCAATTGGGAAGACTCTAACCATGAAGAAATTATACCGGCAATTAAGATGCGAACTCTGCACCCACAGTTTCCAAGGATGACCCCTGGTGTGTTTCACTGGTGCCCTGTCAAAAATGGGAAGGTCAACAGAGATAAGACCACGTTCAATCCTTTAGGTAAGGACGAGGTCGAACTTAATCCTTCTAAGGTCAAGTAATTCTAATCCAGTAATATTAAGGTGGTCTGCATGTCCCGCAGGCCTGGCAATCCTTTTGTAAACCGACACTGAACCTACTCAACCAAGTCGATATCCTTCAAAAAGCAAGGAGAGTACACTGGGGTTGCATATTCGAGCGAGCACAACTTTAAATGCCCAAATGTCTGCTTCAATACTGCTAGAAGTAAAACATTGAATAACAAATGCTAATCGTCGAAATGCAGAGGAACAGATTTTCTGGCAATGCCGGGAGGGATTAAGAGTATGGGTTAAAAAATCCCTAAATCTCTAGGTTCGTATACCGTTGTGTAACTTCGTTTTCCAAGCTGAACCAATGGCCAAGGGTCTTAATGTCGACAAGCAATGCATTTATGTGTAGAGCAAGGCAGCTGCTATAAAGGTGACCAGTTAACCACGTTCCGAACTTCCTTTGTGAGAATTGGTCAACAATGGTCATTTTTATGACTTAAGACCTCACTGCACCAGTAAAATTGGCCTTTGAGGGCATTTTGCGAAAAGGGCAGTGGGAAGCCCGTGCAGCCCCCTCCCCCCCCCCTCATGTTCACACCACTGCGACATTGACAATCGTGATTCCAGCCCAGGTGTTGACAGAATATCACTGCATTACTGTGGAGGATTTTACCACAGCTGAAGCATGTAACATCTTGAAAAAAAAAATAGAATGGTTCTTGGACCTGAATGACATTCGGCTTGGTTTTAAAAGGATTTTGCACATTAACTTTGTGTGCCTTTGTTTAAAGTCTAAGCTGCGCAATTCAAATCGAAAAACTACCAAACTGCTGGAAGAAGAAACGTATAATTCTAATGTTTAAAAAGGGGAATGCAGCCATTCTCGCAAACTAAAGACCTGTTACCCTTACGTCTATGCTCCATGTCGAATACAAGAGTGAATTGTCGAGAGTCGCCTTATGACAATTTTAAGAGTAAATAGGCAGCTATCGAGTAACCAATATGGTTTTCTGCAAGAAAAATCAACTACACTTCAATTATTAACCCTTTACTGGTCAATGGTACACGGCAAAGGAACGGCAAAAAACTAAGTCCCAACGCTCAACGTGAGCTTTGTGAGGGGTCCCTGGGGACCCCGAGCAAAGCGAGCAGCAACAGCCCAGTGGTTAGCGTTCTCGTCTTCAAACCAAGTGAATGCCAGTTCGAATCCCGCCACTGACCCAACAAAAAATCATCCAGTTCGGCATGGGCAAAAAAGGTTTCAATTGCTTAGAGGACTGGCACTCAACACTTAGGTGTTCTCATCAAGACACACACTAGTATGTCGCTACCAAGCAACAGTAGATCATCCAATTGTTAAAAGATTGATTGTTGATGATAAAAAGGCGGCCTCACTAGCAGGCATGTATCTGTTACTGTAAGCAACTAAAAGCATATTTTATCTTGTTGAGGATAAATCCCATTGATGCCGAAATCTTTCAAATTGTGGAAAATGTTAAGGAAAGATGCAGGAACAAAGAAAAACTTAACGTTAAAGGATGAATGTCCACCATTTATAAAGAGAAAAATGCATCAATAACATTGTTTTTGATTACACTGTCTAGTCTAGCTAAGTAGCTAGCTAGTTAGTTATCTGGCTAGTGACTAGTAATGTTTTCCCTATGTTAAATCCATAGACACTTTACTCAAGGCTACCGAAAAAGTGGATGGCCAACACAGTTGAAGGTTTACACACGGATGCTTGGTAATCTGGACATTGTCCTTTTGTTGGTTTGTGGCTTGAAAGCAAGGAATTAAAGTTTAGTTTCTTTACCATGTTGCAACCAAAGATTTCAACCAACAATGGTTTGGCCAATCAATTCTGATTCTTAGATTTATTGTTAAAGCCGGGACTAACTAAAAGCTGAACTGTGACGAAGGACAAATTCATCAGTCATTTACGTTGCCGTGGATCACGTAAAAATAAGGGGATACACATCAGTTAATGGTTACGCAACAATACAAACACCCACGAGCAAACGGGGTTAACCAAAAAACAAAATGCTTCGTGGTCTGATGTTTTGGTAACAGTGAATTTCAAGGATTTCAGCGTGACAAAAGGTGAATGAAGAAAGCAAACGAAAAAAGTCCCAATCTTGCTGCAGTAATTGCTAATTATTTATAGAGAGGGGGATGCACTGATTGAGTGAGAAAAGCGAACGAAAATCATCCTTTATTTGCCAGTGTGTACAAAAGTGGGATTGAAGAAATTTAAGCATGTGAAGCATGGTCATATAATACAGCAAACAGGGCCAGTTTTACAAATGTAATGCCTCATTGAGCAATGGCAAATATGCAAATTACCAATGTTAAAATCATGAATATAAAATTGGTCCAGAAAGAGAGATAGAGATGAAGAAAAGGCTGTGTGACGTTTGTATGTTCCCAGTCCTATGAAAGTTGTGATATCCACCCAAAACTAAAAACTGGTATAAGAGAATTCGCCAAGTTTCCAAAAAGGGTTGGCCTTTGAAGTTAGTGATATCATTCAACCAGAAAAAAAAAGTCAAGTTAATTACACCAAATTATGCTTTGGATGTGAGATAAAACCTTGAAGATTGCCACTGCTCGTTGCAATGTTCTAATTTTCATTTGACTTTCGAACTATTAGTCGGTGCGATTAACTTGGCTAATAAGATTAACCTTGGCGACCTTTCCCTGGTGGAATGATATCACTACCTTCAAAGGCCGACCCTTTTTAGAAACTTGGGGAGGCTGCTCTTATATCAGTTGTAGTTTTGTGTAAATATATCTAATTTTGAAAACCATTAATATTACAAAACGAATTATCTCGTATCATGACAATGGTCCAATAAATGAGAACTTATTATAAATAACACACAACTATTTTTTTTCATCTATATTTTGTTAATGTTTTACGCATTAAATAACACTGCAGTAAATAATGTAGTGATTTTTGAACATCTTGGCATTCGATCACCACTGATTTGTGGACAGCAGTATATTGTAAACTTGTCATATCCTCAGAAAATATAAGTTCTCACCAGATTAGGCGATGCATTGCCTCAAGAGTCCAAAAATGTTCTTTGGGCTTTAAATTTTTTGTGCAACCAATACTGGAATATGCCAGTTAAACTTGGTAACCTATCTTGGCCATGGGTCATACTACTAACGCAGATAACTTTCCTCTAACTGCATTGGGTACGGGCATTCTATTTGTCAATGTTATTTGATATTCACCCAAAACTGGTATAAGAGGAGCTGCCAAGTTTCCAAAATGGGTTGGCCTTTGATAAAAGTGATATCATTAAACCAGGGGGCAAGGCCGCCAAAGTTAATCTTATTAGTCAGCAAACTTGGCACATTGCCATCAAATTTCTTCATCTGACTACATTGTTAGATTGTTGAAACTGGACTTACTGTGCAATCCTTAGCTCCAACATTGACATTTATTCAATTCGACTTCTTTGAAGATAACCACAAGCACTCCAGACTAAAAAAAAAATAAAGAAGAAGGCGATGCTCCAAGTTTTCTGGCTAACAGGATTAGCCTTGGCGGCTTTTCCCTGGTTTAACAATATCACCACTTTCAAATGCTGACCCTATTTTTAAACTTGGCGGCTTCTCTTATACCAGTTTTGGTTTTGGGTGGAAATCACAAATTTCATAGGACTGTGACCGTACCAAAGGTCATATCGTCTTATTTTCATCTTTATCTCTTTTCTGGAGGAATTTTATGTACATAAATATTAACATTGATCGTATATATTCATGTTCATGTGAAATTCAACAATAACAATAGCAGTAACAATTAATTTCGTCTACTTGGCCGATCATCTACTTGGCAGTGACACACTAGTAGGTCTAGAGATTAAACACAAAACTTGGCACATTACCAAGACATATATTTATGAAATAAATTATTTTATTTTCTACTTGAATGGACCCCTGTACTCACGATCTGCGTTTTGTTTCCAACTCTTCTTGCAATGAAAGACTCCCACCCTCTTCTTGAAATTTGTTGTTTTTGTGAGCCACCCCTTTGCAACAACAATGAATTCTGACAATTAAGAACTCGTATAACACTGTTATAATAGACTGTTGGATGACAATACAAACTATAGTTTTACAATAATGTTTCATTTACACACCACTACAGGGCCACGTGCTTCTAGTTTCAAATCTCATTTTAGAATAAAACACTTCCCCATGCAACGCTTTACTTGTCTTCCAAAATTTAGATTTTGCAACTTTCCCTAGTGAGCTGTACATGTGTACCCTATGAAAATTAACATGGGAGCTGTCGGGTAACTAGCTAGTTAGAACTAGCACAACAAGTCAACGTTATTGAAAGCACTTTTTCTCCATAATGGACAGATTCCCACAGTTTAATGTTGAGGTTTTCTTAGTTACTGCGCCCTGTGCACCCGATTTGAACGATTTGCAAAGATTTGCAACAATTTACAAAGATTTCTACGCTTGCGGATTTTTCACCAGTAAGCTGAAATCACCTTAAGGTTTTTAACAATTAAAAGACACATTCTACTAGTGAGCCGCCGTTTTCCATATGACGTCATCTACTTGGTTGCAGCACGAGCGTGTGTCTAGATTGTAAGCCTGTACTATAATTTGACTTTATTTTTAGGAAAGATATTCGTTTCTGGCAAAAGTAGCACTTGGGTTACATCAGCCTTACCATCTTTGTGTGGAACTAATTATGAAAAGGTTAGTTTATCGTAATGTTTGGTACTTTATGGATTCGGGTACTGCATATTGTGGTTAAATCTAACCCAAATTAAACGACAAATATATAAAAAAAATTCGTTTAATTTCTTTTATTTCAATGCTTATTCAGGATTGCAGTTAAGTTGTAAGGGTTCTCGGTATTTAAATGATTTAACGTTTTGGATTGAGGTTTGTGTTTGAATACGAGCAGCACCAATAGGACTGGTTTTTCTAACAGGTGCCTTTGTGATAATGACCAATCGTACATTTGACTTTTTTAAAGTTCTAGCGAAAGATTAGTGGGATTAGTTGCTAACAGCCTTTGTAGAGTACATTAAAACCGACCAACTATATAAAAATAAATCATAACACGATTTGATCTATGAGAGTACCCTAGAACATAAATACAAACTTTAAAAAACCACTTATGAATCAACAACATGCAAGTGCAAAAGTTGGTATAGTTCATACAACATTCGTTTGCCTTTTATTAGTTTGCTTGATGGCTTGAGTCTGATGTCCATTTAAGCCTAATGTCAGAATGGCTGCCATTCTTTGTAAAACTAACGGTCATTTTTGAACAATTAGTTGAACAACATTTGTCTTGGGCTATGTTTTTTAAAGTGACACACTGATCAGCTGCATCATAGCTGTTTTGCTAAATACAAAAAAGTTTTTTTTTCCTCTAAAAGTAGGTGCATTATGCTGTATAATAAATAAATAAACAACCACTAACACCAATTCAGGATTGAGGTTAAAAAGAAAGTCAACTGAAGGTTACTGAGGTCGACAGTATTAATCTGGGACTCCAGATCCGGAGACTTTCCAGACGAAATAAGTTCAGCTCCGACCTTCAAGTCGTCGCCAAATGTATAACCAAAGAGTTCAGGCAATCTAAGAACAGATCGTTATGATATATCACAAACAGAATTGAGCCCATGATATATCCTTGGGGCACCCCTTTTATTTGCACCCTCATGGTATGGTGTCGAAGGAAGGCAGTGATCCACTTTTCGAGATTACCCACAATACCATAGGCGGCAACTTCAAGTAGGAGTTTTTTGTGGACATTAGATTCAAATGCCTTTTTAAAGACGAAGTGTATTGTTTCAGTACGGCTGCTCAGGTCCTAGAAGCTGGTGTGTGGATAATCTCTTTGGCTTAAAGCCGAACTCCAGTCACAGAATGTTTCTTAAACAACACAATGAGTTCATCACGAATTATCGACTCCATAATTTTACCTGCAGCACAAGTAAGGGCAATACGCCTATAGTTGACAGGATCCGAAGCAGAACCTACTTAGACACAGGAATAATATTGGCCTTTCTCCATGACGAAGGTAAAGCACCCTGTGAAAAGGGAAGTGAGAAAATTTTGGTAAGAGAGTACCCAATTTCAAAAAAGAGGCTTTTAATGAGGAAGGTCAAAAAGCCATAAGGGGCAATGGCTTTACTAGGATTTAATCTTTTAACTGCATTTAAAGTATCCTGGAGAGTGAAGGGGATTGTCGAGCAAGAGAAAGAGAGTCCATTGAGGAGGTCAGTCAGCCGAGTAAGGTCACCGTTTTCAAAGATTAAGTTTGCAGTGAAGGACTCCCCCAGAGTCTCTGTCTTGCTGAGATTGTCGTTGAGAAAACTAGAACTAATGATAAGTGGAGGAGTCACCACAAAGAAGTAACTCTGCGACAATGTTTAAAGAGGGCAGTCAAATTTCCCTCACGAATAACCCTTGTATCCCTTTCAGAGTACCATGTCTCAGTAGCCAGGGAGAACTGTGTACATGCAATGTTATAGGCAGATTTATTTTAAAAACAGGGATGTAATTTGAGGCGTTTACAAAGCGTGAGTTTTTTACTGCGCAATCTGGCTAAGTGCCAAGGCATACGTGGAGTCGCAGAAATTGGTGTGCGAGAGGGGAATCTGGCATATGCAATGTGGCAGACAAGATAGCACAAATGTGAATCGAAAATCAGGCTCTCCGAATCAACAAAAGAAAGTAACAGCATAAAAAACACCATACACAACATTACTAAAAAATAACGAAATGCAGTACACCAAATCTGCAGTACACTAAAGGTGCAGAAAGTGTTAGTCACTCTGGGGGCTTACGAGATCGGCGATGTGAAAAAAATTCTCAAAACTTTGATATATGCAAAAGGCCACAACAAGGAAGCCATTTCTATTCTTCCGAATCTAAACACTTTAAGAACAGACTTGAAAATTACCGATCCGAATTACGATACAATCTTTTCTGCAATAACATGCAGATGCTTATTAATCTCTGTTAATTGGATTTTGTTTCTATATTAGACATTTTCCATATTTCACTTCCCACAGTTTAGATGATGGCAGCCATGTTAGATCAGTAAGTGATCATTAAATGAGCGAGAAAAAAACCTGCTTCCTTTGCCTCAGCAACATCCCATCTCCATGGCTTCACGCTTACGTAAAGTGGGAGGAGTTTGGATCAGTTGCCTCGAGTTAAGAACAGTTTTTCTCCCTTCCCTCTAGTTTAGAAACACTCCCAATACAATTTTTGTGCACGTTATTGTCATAGGCTTACCTAAACAGCGACACCCAACC
>JAHWFP010075540.1:7767-45948 GCA_023313725.1 Lithobius niger
GAATAAAAGGGTCGCCAAGCCTGAATTATAAAATGTTCATGGGGTCTGGTGAAATATCTTGTTAAGATTCGTAGTATTAAGATCGACAAACATGGAGAATCTACGGAGGCTCCCAGTGTGCTTCGTTTTAGATAAATACGGATGCATCACCTATTTACGTTGCCTTTTGGACTTATATGGATGCCAGATTGCCTGAGCGGGAAATTGAACCCACGACCTTTGAACCTACCGACCTACCGCTAAGCCAGGCTGACACTTCGTTTTAGAGGCAGCAGAAAAGCTACATAGGCAAGCCACACAATGCAAATAGGTTGGAGGGGGAAAGCGGAGTGCATACAGTAACATTTTCATTGGAAGATGTAAATAAAGGCAGCACTATTTTTTTTACCCGTGCATTAATTTGGAGGTCTACTCAGATAAAATTGATGTCTAATCAGATAAAAACTACTGGTGCATATTGATCTTGGAACCCTGGCATCAGTATCCTTGAATAGTGTTTGTTTTAAAGGTTTATCTGTTGTTTCTTTTTGCCTATATTATTTTTAATATTTTAATTTTTTTTTTTACTTTTAGCTACTTTTTAGCTTCTGCTTTTAGCTATTTTTAGCTATCAAAAGGGCATCCAAAAAAGCAAAAATAGTCCCAATGAGCGGGCGCCCGTACACTTATAAGTGGAATTTTAGAGAAGAATCACCAATAATGCCAAGTATTTTTTCGGACAGGGAATTATCCCCTTTGTTCCATTCCCCTACGTTTCTTCTACTGTTCTTTTTTTCGTATCTCTCGATCTGTCTGTTAAGTTAGCTGCAAATAACGCCAGGTTTGTCTCAGTACGGGCACTAAGGTGTAGTAAAAAGTTTTTTTTTTTTCGCCAAGACTTGGGGAAACTGTTGTCTAGACTACCATGCATTTTGTTAAACAAGGCTGAGTGTTTCTTACGACTTGTATAATGTTCAGCGTCTAATTTAAGCAAAAATTGTACGCATCCTTCTGTCTAACTTGTGTGTCTCAACTGTACAGTCTGCAATATTAAGCTTTAAATTGCCAAAGCCACAAAATGTTCCGTTCACAGGAACCTGAACCTGGAGGAATCGGTACAGCTTTTCTCAAATTGCCTCTTGTTCCGTTTCTGCAGATCAATGACTTCAGTGTAGCGTTTCTTTGCAAAGGAGCCGGTTAGGCGACGTAAATTAAAACAGACACTGGAAATCGGTTCTTTCTCCAAATTACTCTTCTTGTTCAACATTTGGTTAAAATTCAACCGATTCTTTATAATAAAAAAAAGATTGTGGGACTGCTAGTGTCGTGATTGCTGTCCGTCTGATCGATATCATGCAGAAATCAAGCACAAATGAGGGAGAAAAGCTCTGGCAGTCTCATGAAGTCGAATTTGCGTTTAATAAAGTCTCATGAGTCTACTGCAGCATAAAGCACGTGTGGGCTATTATTTGAACCCGAAATAATGATTAATACTGACAGACTAGGGCAGTGCTTTTCAACCGGTCTAGTTAGGGCAAAATTGGCTGGATAGGTTGCTAGTCTGTAATAATTAACAATGATGTGTTTTGTAGAGTATACGCAGTGGCATAGGGGAGAGTGGGGGCAATACCATTTTGCTTGAAAAAAAAATGCCTTTCAAAAGGGAACCGGGTCCGAAAAAAAATTGAAGGGTACCTCGGGCCAAAGAAGGTTGATAAGCTCTGGACTAGGGCATTCGTATTGCGACGCTAGAGGTGAAATGTTTGGACCGTCACAAGACGAACTATGCGAAGCATTTGCCGTGAATGTTTTCATTAAATAACGAAAGTTGGAAGGTCGGTCGATGGCGATCAGATACCGCCCTAGTTCTACTAAACTGTAAGAATTTCCTGCAAACCCTAACAGTAAACCAGGTTCAGACAATTTTTAATTCTTAATTTCTCTGGCATTTTCCAAGTTCTCCAGGTGCGTCCAATGGCAATTTCCAGGTGTTTGCAAGATGTTTAGTTAGGGAGCCAGAGCTAATGTTTTTGTTAATATTTATACGAAAATAATCCAACTTCCCAGAAAATAGCTGTTTAGAGACTAATCCAGACTGGACGAAACACATTTTCACCACAGATATTGGTACCGCCTATCTAAAATACTTGAACATATTAAAGCATAAATAATTAAAATGTTTGCTCCTATAGTTTGTTCCACATTATGTTTTCAGAAAACTGACTGGATGAGGACTCGTTTCCTTGCACTTAGAGTGCAAAAACATGTAAATATCACACTTGTAGACTCAATAAAGCTACTGTTAGAGTTAACGAATGGCATGTTTACGGATTTTTTGCACTCGTAGTGGAAGAAAACGTGGCGTCATACAGTCAGTTTTCTGAAAACATAATGTGGAATAAAGTATAGCTTAGGATTTTGTTTCTGATCTGCTAATTCAATGGAACTTACAGATCAGACACAAAGGCATTTTTTTCAAATTTCCCTGACTTTCAACAAATTTCTTGTTTTCCCTGAAATTTCCCGGAAATTTTGGCTCTAATTTCCCGGAGATTTCCAGGGTCTCCAGGTTTTCCAGGTTCTGTCTGAACCCTGTAATCTGTGTGCTGCAAGAGTTTGCAGAGCAGACAGCAACCGGGAACTCGTTACATCGAAAGGCCAGTGCAGGACCCAAAAGTCATGCAAAAAAAGGGTAAAAACAATTTTTTTAATGTAGGGGAGAACGGGGCTAGTTGAAACATTTTTTTTCAATACCATTTTTTCTCGCCTAAAAACACGAGTTCAAACTTTAAAAATGGCATCTGAATGTTTGTTTACAACTTCTCAACCGTTTTCTTCTTCTCCGCACTCTTGTAACAATGGAAGAGTGTAGGATCGCAACAATGGTTTTCGGTTTGGGTGCTAGGATATCTCAGCAATCCTTTTCTTTTTTGTTTTACATCTGTCACAAATATGGCAAAAACGCCAACAACACGAATTTCCTTTCGTAATTTTATCAATGATGATTAAACACAGATCAAATACATCCAACAACCAAAATACAAAGCAAAGTACAAAGCTTTCCTATCCAAGAATTATTAAAATTCAGAAGTACAAAACTTTCCTATCCAAGAATTATTAAAATTCAGAAGTACGCTGCAACCAAAAAAAAAAACAAAAAACAAAAACTACGAAACTTTCGTCATTCAAGAATTAAAATTCATCACAACATAACACAGTTGCAGGATATGCAATGTGGCACCGTTAATGTTTGCTTTAATTGTTCATTGTCAAATTCGTTGCATTTATCTTGTTTTGTCAGTGGTTTGGTTACCGTGCAAAACATCGGATGCTGTCATGATCATATCTTCACTAGAACGTTCGTACGCCACTTACCTGTCGTTAGCACTAGTGTAAATGCAACAATAAGTCCACGCGTGGTAACAATGACGGCTCGTGCGGAGAAGGCGAAAGCGGTTGAGAAATAAGCTCCTGTACATTGGGTGTTATTGTAAAAATATTGTTCAGCACGTAGAACAATGTACGGTATGTCTCAGAAATCCTGAACCAGGTAGGCCTATATGGAACGCCTATATGGCGGGTGAACGCCTATTGTGGAAGACATTTTCTACTCCCATTAGGTGCATATTTTGCTCATAGTTTGCTGATTTGTACACCTTAGGCCTAAATGGTATAGGCGTACATCGTATAAGCCTACACTGTATAGGCCTATACCATATAGGCCTACCTAGTTCAGGACTTCTGAGACATACTGTATACCGGCTCAAAACGTAATTCAACCCTTACCCTGGTCAAATGTTTCGAGTTACCCCCGACCCCGGGGTAAGTTGAACCATAGGTGGGAGCAAATTGAAACATTTTGTTAACATGTCATTGTATAACTCGTCACCATTACATAACATTGGAATGTAGCATATTCCTACAAATACACATTCCAGCTACAGAACTGCAAAGGCGTACGCTAATAAAAGAGAAGAACATTGATACAGAGATTGTAGTTTGCAAGTTGCGTGGCGCTCATTTTGGTTTTGTCAATATCTCCACAATATCGTCAGTGGAATGAAAGGTTTCATCGACTTTTTCAGGTTAGTAGACAAAGTTTCACCTGAGAAGCACGTTTGACATGCGTTTAGACTAAAACTTATCTGCATTTTACATTAATTAGCACAGCCGGCAGGCAGTGCTTATTAGACTTCGTTGGCGCACGAGAAATTTCAAAAAACTGGACCGGACGCGGAGGCCGAGGAGCGGCTAACAATATGAAAATGTTACATGTTACAATGGTGCAATAAAGCCGTGACGCGCACAAGATCGGGTAACAGATCACTCGAACAAGATGCAACGATGCTCGGGCACGGGGAAAGTAACACTGTCGTGGTAGCTTCGGGCTGCGGCTGTGGGTTTCGGGAAGTGAAAGGAAACATAACAGTCATTAAGTATTGGTTATAGCGGTGGCAATGTATGTGCGAGCGACTGGAGTGCGACTGTGAGCTCTCTCATCCTCTTCTGTTTACATATAGCACGGTGGTAGTAGTTTAATAGGGGTGGTGATAGTGAGATCAGGCTGTATACGTGTTCCTTGTGTCTACACATGTATTTGGCTACACTCATGTGGTTGTGGTTTCCTTGTATCTTTGTATCGTTGTACTAGATTTTAGGGTGGGCGCGTGGACTAGGGCCGAGGCCCCAATAAAACAATTGGCATTGGCTGCGCCTCCATTTGATATCGAGAACCAAAATGAAATGGTCTTGGTTTTCGCTTTAATCTTTTAGTTTTAAACCATAGGGCGCGGAAGTCTAAAATTTTGAGGTCTTAAGCCCTCAAAATTGGACGGCCGACATGACTGAATGATTTATTTACTTCTTCAATGCAGGCTTCGGGAGGCTAGTTGAATTGTTTCCGCGATTGTTTGCCATAATACTGCATCTGCTTGCAACAATGCAGAATGAACTACCCATCAGATGATACATGCTAACTCTAGACACGCGCTAGTGCGTTGCCATTAAATAACAAACGTAGAAAAAGCTTCGGCAGAACCTGAACAGAAAAATTTATTTCTAATGTTTCGTTTTTTTGCAAACAAAATTGGGTGTACAGGGGACATACCGTACACAAGAGAAAAAAGCCAACAAATTAACTGAGCAAAAAACGGCTTCGCCATTTAGAAAAAAAAGCATTAGAGCTCGTATCTCCATACTCACAGCTGTGAAGGTACACAAATAAAAACGGATTAGAGTTCACTCGAACGCAACGAACTATAATTTGAACTCCAATTCCAGGGAACAAGGATTGTGACATACCAGTCTCCGTGCACATCACTAAACAAACAAACAAAACGGTTGGATACTTCACATAAATATACGCACACAAAATACAACATACACACTCACATGAAACAGACCGAAAATCTAAAATACATACAAACAGACACCGTAAACAGCAAAACGTCTACAAAGGATGTAAAATACATACACAAAGACAGGCAATAAAAACTGCCCTAATTAGGAGTATGCTTGTTTCCCAAATTATAAATGCACACAAAATATACAGATAGCCACTCACCGGAAACATGCTTAAAATATAAAACAACAAACACAGACAAATATTTAAAAAAAAAAAAAAAAAAGGATGTACAACACCCAAATTAAATGCACAGAAACATACACACGCACGCAAACATTAAACATTTCAAACAGAAACTACGTTCGCTTTCTGTCATAACCACTGAGCAAAAACAGTCCTTGTTCCATGGAATTGGAGTTCAAATTATAGTTCGTTGCGTTCGAGTGAACTCTAATCCGTTTTTATTCGTGTACCTGCACAGCTGTGGGTATGGGGATACGAGCTCTAATGTTTTTTTTTCTAAACGGCGAAGCCATTTTTTGCTCAGTTAATTTATATTCATCCCATGTTTCCCCTATTAAAACACGTTTCAACCTCCCCCGCGTCTGCTGTTGCAACTTGCCCTAAACCACAATTATTTTGGTAGCAATGCAATTGCAAGCTTTCACCCAAACAGTTATACAATTTTTGAAAACAAAACTTACGCTTTCAGCAATTAGTCATGAACACCTCTCTCAGCCCATTTAAAGGTACATAAATCCTTCCGGTATGTCTTGTGACCCGTTGAGAATAGCGTTTGCAACATTTACACAGGTTAGAGTTAATGTCGCCAAATCATCTCGCAAGAAAGGAAAAAACAAGAAAATGACTGTGATGGCAACGTTTACACACGTTTGAACTAATGTTTCGAAACTGAGTCATACAGGAAAACCAACAGGGACGCATGTGCCTTTAATTATTACATTGTTTCGTGCTGCATAGTAGACATAGTGACCATTAACACGTGATGGTAAAAACATCTGCTGCTGCCCTCTTTTGTTTTTTGTTAAAGCCAATCTTTCAACGTAGTCCAGTTATCCCACCTTTAAAACTCGGCAGCGATCTGCTCCACCACAAAATTAGAGAGTTTAATTTTGCCGTAATTTCGCCTTATTGGAAGGCGGGTGAACACAAAAGCCACAAGGGAGAGACTTCCGCACATTCACAAACTGGAGAAAAAGTATTTACCGTAATCGTGTTTCGAAACTAATTTTTAAAATTAATTTCGAAACGCGATTACGGTAAATACTTTTTCCACCCAAGTTTTCGTCGTTTGAAGTCTTGATACCAATTAATTTCACGAAAATTGAGTTGGCCATTTCATTCACTTGTAGGGTAATCATTCTGGTAGTGCACTGCCACCATGGTTGAAGAGGTTGTCCCACATACAGGGTCTCCCAAAAGTCCGAGAACACCCTTACAACTTTTTAAGGGGTTGAAAGAAAAAAGTGAAACTCTGGCAATGTAAGTTTGGTTAAAGGATCTACCTTTTCGTACAACCGGCATTACGCCAGTTCCCCAGGGGCCCCAACTTTGAAATTTTCAATGGAATGGGGGTTAAAGGAATTCCTTATTTGAAAGGTCTTCATTATAGGCGAGTAAATTGCCGCAACGATAGATTCGATACGACGAGCCCATCCAAAATGGCAACCGGTCACACATTAAGAATTTTCTCTGCATCCCTATGTCTTACTCATGCTAAAGTCGTCGTAAAGGGACATAGGTGGTAGCAAAATGCTTCGGTCAGTTTAGTTCGATCACACCTACAACGTCTTTTGCGGTTTGAATCACAAAGTGTGGGCCCGAGTGCCCCCTTCCTCCCCCTTCCTCCCTCAGTGCCAGAGTTTCACTATTTTCTTTCAATCCCTTAAAAAGTTGTGAAGGTGTTCTCGGACTTTTGTGACACCCTGTATAAGTCAGAAGAGTCAACTAAACCTGTAGGCCTATTCAAGCTATCGTCGCTTGAAGTCGTGACATCAATTAAATACACGAAAACCGTTCACTTGTTAAAATAAAAAATCGGTTTAGCCGATTTGTTTGCTACTTGTAGTCTTTCTTTTGCAGAAACGTCAACGAAGTGGTATATACCCAAATAAAACTTGCAAGGATTCCGCCAAGTTCTAGTTTTTTGAAGCCCCGATCTCCTTTAACTATACGAAAATCTGTACAATAATTGCAAAAACTGAAATCTGAGTTGACAGTTTTATTAGCTTTATCCACTAGTAGAGGCCATCGCCACTGCGATTTTAAAAGACCGTTTCAGTTAATGCAGAAACGAGTACGAAATATTTCCAAAACAATGTTAAGAATTCCACCAAGTTTTCACCATTTGAAAGGTAAGAAACGGTACTTTACAAACTAAAATTATTCAGGGTTAGTTCGATGAAGTTGCAAGTATGTGTTAAAAAAAACGAATTCATTAGCGTGCACAGACATCCGAGAGGGCAGGGGCAACTTTCAGTAAAAAAAAACACTCGACGTTTTTTTTTATTCTGGGGACTTTTTTTTAGCTTGTCTCTCGCTTTTTTTTCTTTTACCATTTTTGGCCCTTATTAAGTTCTTACACTCACTATTAAGTTCTTACACAACCTCTCGTGCTTCAGAATCGCACAGAAAAACTGTTGAAAATGGCTTACCAATATTTTGAAAACAAGCCGATTAGAAGCCAGAAATAGCCAACAGAATAATAGAATACTTCGGATATCGAGGCTCCAATCCTGAGCCTCTGGGGGAAGGAGGGTGGTTAGTGATCTCACAGTGTTCCTCAAGATCATGTGTGTGAGTGGTTTTGTAGGCCTTTCCAAAGTACTTTTTGGCTGTGCCGCTAATTATCAAAATTAAGATAAAATTGGCCATCAGCGAAAATTACGTTAGAAATAATGTAATTCAGTAAGCCGCCTTTATGCACTTACGTTTTTTCGGAGTGGCATGACCCGCATTCGAAACGGCTACCCAGTCCCCCCCCCCTCCCCCCGATCACTTGCATAGCGCGTTGACCGCTATGGCCACACTCCACTGGCACGAAGATAACTCACTGAACCCGTTATTAAAGTCAGAACCGTGACCACGAGTCCATTCGACCGAATGTTCTCGGCCATAGGCAATGGAGACGGAAAACAAATCATGCACTCATAAGGCTCAACGAAGGAGAAATATAAATAGACACAAATCGATGTAAACAATATTAAGGAACATTGGAAATAAGCCAACAGCGAAAATGGCCGATGACTTTTTTCCAATTTTCCTTAATATTATTCACGGCGATTTGTGTCTATTTATGTCAAAATTAGTTGGCAAAATCGGACGTTGAGTTAGGAAAAATGGAACGTCTTCCTCTCCTCAATCGAATATCCTACGGTACGGCTCTGTCTGCGAGCATGTAAAGAAACGCTTGTGCGGGTGAAGTGTAAACATTTGGAACTTTACAAGATCTTTCTGCAGTAGCAGCAAATCTAATAAAGAGGGGTAAACCGAGAAAAATATTATGGCATGATCGAAAGTTTGTCTAGAAGAGCCAGCGTTAGATGAAGGTGCTGAATGAGCTAGAGTAGACTCTCACAATACCCAGATCTTTGCCAGGATCCCCAATCCAGTCCTTTCTCATATCGGAATCGACTTCAAACTAGGGAGAGTGTTGTGACCGTTTAACTTACACAAAATATTTAGTACAATCTTCCAAGTTTTTTTTTTTTTTTTACAGGGAAAAAGGGAAATAGTAGAATTAACGTCCTTTTCAATAAAGAATAACTCACAAGGTAAAGGGTAAACAGTCGTATTTCTACTGTGGAGGCCAAGAAGCAACGTTGCTTTCCCTCCCGGACCACTGCACTGTGACTGAGGTTGGCGCTAATGACCAAGCTGTCGACGTGCCATTAAGCCTCATCTCCCCCCCCCCTCTTCGTGTGTGTTTGTGACCTCTAGTTCATCACTGAGAAAAACTGAACAGCTACTTAGCTCGACTGGAGCCTGAAGCTAGTATCCGCCCCGGTAAAGCGCATTGGTTAGAGCGCCCGGCCTAGTCAGTGGGAAGTCCTGGGTTCGAGTCCCAGTCGAGGCAGTTGTCTTTTTTTTTCTTTCTCAGATTAGTGTTATAGCTTGTTTCCTCATAAAGCCAGTCTTTAATGCAGACTGTTTTCTTAGTTTCTCCTTTCCAAGTGCTAAGACTATCTCGGGGAGGAGAGGGACACTTTTTCTAGGAAATTTTTAGGATTTTTTGGCATGCTACAACTGACATGAACACGAGAGCATTTCCCTGGTCTTTCTCTTCCCGAATGCAGAGAGGTGGGCCGGGGCCGGTCAACCTGGGACTTTTGGCATACAAGAAAGTCGTGCTACCCATTGAGCCTCCCGGCTCCCAAGATATTTTCTTTGTCTTCTGAAACCAACCGTATGCTTCATTAGAAAATAATAATGCACACCTTTACCCAGCGAACACGAGGAAGGGAAAGAACAGGAACAGGAGGTGTCCATTAATTAATCATGTTCGACATGTAACAAGAAGATTACATTTAACAGTAAAAGAAAAAAAAACAGGATGTCCCGTCTGTTTTTTTTTCTTTTTTTGTTTTTGTTCTGTTAAATTTAATCTTCCTGTTGCGGGTTGACCATAATTAATTAATGGACACCTCCTGCGTACTTGTTTTCAGTTAAACGATGTCCCCTTTAATTTAAAACAAGCATGCACATTCGTAAAGAAACTTGGTTTGTGCTGTGTTTCACCCTTTTCGTTACCCGTCTACGTGGTTCAATGGTAAAGTTAAGCGACCTATACTGTATTAGAAAACCAAGAAAAGAACTCGTTTGATGCTTAATGTAAATTTAACTGAGCCAAAACAGCAAAGGAACACAAATAAACGTTTCTGTAAGTAAGGTTTCAGATACTGCAGTGTTGCCGTAGCGTTTAGTCCTCGTGAAACCTTACTGTTGTAGGAAACTGTTTTTACAATTTTTAGTTTTGCATACCATAGATCAGCTAATGATTGGTACATTCTGCTTGGCTAAACGACACCTCCGGAAAATGTTTAAAAACTATACCACGCGCCATGGCTGTTTGCTGTGACGTGCATATCACGTGACTGGGCTAGTCCAATCAGACGGCCAAACAGCCGTTGTTCTCGTTCGTCATTGGCTAACTCATGGTGACGTCACGGCAAACAGCCATTGCGCATTGTTTATAACCGTCTTACTGTGTTTAGCACAGGTGTAGGTAATTCAGGTTTCGTGCGAATCCTTGAAAACCTGGGAATATCCTAGAAAGTAATAATGAAATTCCATGCCTGGAAAAGTGTTTGAAAATATTGAAAATGGTACCATCATTAGGGTGATGAACGGAAAGTAGACGACGTGACTGAAGAACACTGAGAAAATTTAGTCAAGAAAGTAGCCGCGTGTGTAGCCTTACATTATTCTTCCTTTGTTTGGATATGAAAAAAGTTTTGAAATTTGGGCTCTGGCTTTACGTGTATTTACGTGTGTAATGGTTGGACACAGCAGTAAGGTTTCACGTGGACTAAACAGTACAGCAACACTGCAGTATTTGGTTAGCCCTGTCATCACGGAGACTTGCTGTAAACCATGAGCAATGGCTGTTTGCCGTGACGTCACCATGAGTTAGCCAATGACGAACGAGAACAACGGCTGTTTGGCCGTCTGATTGGATTAGCCCAGTCACGTGATATGCACGTCACAGCAAACAGCCATGGCGTGTGGTATAGAAATGATAAAAGAAGTGACCGCCTTGTTACAAAGCATGTGAATTTTTTGTTTTTTTTTGTTTTTAAGTAAATGATAGTTTATTGCATATTGACTCGAAGTTTGTTATTTCAAACGTGTAGGAGTCTACAATATTCAATATTTCTTTATATTTCAACAATATTTCACATAATTGAAAAACTTAACTTAATAATAATACTAACATGGTGAGAAAGTATAAGGCAATAACGTAAATACAAGCAAGTCCATAGTTAAAGATAGAGTGGGTCAAAGTTATTATAAATTAATAACCACAGCAAAAGGTACAAAGTTTTATGTGAAAGGAGAAGAAAAAGTGAAGGTTCATCTTTAAATATTTTTAAGGCACATATGTGCTTTTAGCGTCCTTTTCAAGTCCCTTAATTTTTCAACGTTAAGTAGGTGTTCAGGCAAGCTGTTAAACAGTTTTGGTACAGTGTATTCTCTGTTTCGTTCACCATACACATTTTTTGCAAATGGTACTGTGTACCGGTAAGTGCTTCTCCTAAAGTATAGGGTTTTAGACTTATCATTGGTTTTAAAATTATGGCTATAGTAGTGGTTGAGGGTCACAACATAATCTCTCAACTGAGTGATCCTTAAAATTTTTGGAGGTAATTTTAAAATTGGTAGTAATAGTGCTTTTTTGTTTAACCATTTGTAATTATTATTTTAAGATTTCTTCACACTAAAAGAACTTTCACTATGGTATATTATGGAAAATTGCTTTATCTTGTTCATGTAGAACTCGGGGTCACTTGCCTTACAGATCGGGATCCCTTAGCACCGCTACCGAAATTCTTCTTAGACATCCAACGGAAACCCCGAATATTTCCCCGAAAATATTTTAGGAAGGAACTTCATCTTCGAACTCGTACATTCGTGATATTCATGAGCTTAACATACATTCGTGAGCTTTTCATGATATTTGAACCGAAAGAGAAAAACGTTGCGAAGTTATTGTGCCCCAAACAAACACACTCGCAGAAAAACGGACACGCTATAACCAATACAGTCGATAAGTAAAAATCCGCTCCTGACAGCGAAGACAAACCTCAAGTGCATCAACAAATGAAATGCTATTTAATTTTCGATAAACATTTTTTTGTCTTGTTCACAATAAACACAGAACATCGAACGAACACAGAGCGAGCAACGAAACAATTCTGAGGACTTGTCTTTTCCATAGCCCAGCCGTTCTCACTGACCGAGCAATAAACAAATAGGCTGGACCGTGATCGGCTGCCTGTTCGATCATATTGAACAAGCCGTACGAACACACCGTTCCATGAGATATGGTTGCACAGTGCTTGCTGTCGGGAGCGGATTTTTACTTATCTACCTCATCAACCACAAATTTATTGAAGTTTTAAATGCAGTCGAGTATTCGACCTCACTCCCCATTTACCCAGCAATCACTGCGCAACCATGGAACGGTTTGTTCGTATGTCTTGTTCAACATAATCGAACAGGCAGCCGATCACGGTCCAGCGTATTTGTGTTTGTTGCTCGGTCGGTGAGAACGGCTGGGCTATGAAAAGACAAGTCAGCAAAACTGTGTCGATGCTCTGTGTTCGTTCGTCTGACGAATGGCAGAAATGAAATATGTCGTTATTTTTTTTTACCCGTAACCCAGTGATCCACTGATTTCTATGATTCGTGACCCAGTTTGACCCACTGACCATTTTTGGCCCGATGACCCACCCACTGTGCCGCTGACCCAAATTAGTTAAAGGTCATTCCAGGTCAAACATTTTGGGGATGTAGGCCGTTCTGGGATGGTGGACCATTCTGGGTAATCGAACAATTGCGAGCTGTGGTGTCTCCGGGTGACCCAGTGACTCACACGGAAATAGTGACTTAAGTTAGTGCGGCTATAGGAGTTGGATTTGGGATTTACGGCCGAATGGCGTCGCAATTCTGGTTAAATGTGGTAAAAACGGAAATAAATACGTCCAGGCTGGAAATCAGTTGCATCTGGAGTTTATTTTGATGGCATGGTTGGAAGAAGGAAATAAGAAGGCTTGCCACGACTTACAGCATTTCGGTGATTGATGTTATCGCACGTTCGCGTAAAAGCCTTTTAGACTTTCCTTCAGAATTGTAGTCCTAATTTTAAATAGGCCCGGCCTGCATAAGGCCAGAAGAGCAGATCCTAAATCGGTCCGCGTTGGTCCAGCAAAAGTATAGAGAAGAGAGAAAAGAACCAAAGGAAAGCCTAGCACGAGAATTTAGGTTCACGCATGCGTGGGAAGCCTTTCATACAATTTTATATACAATATTTTTACATTGCATTATATTTCATAGCAAAATATTCTTATATAATGAAAGAGGCCACAATATTCCACTGATCGCCACCAGGGGCCCAGTGCAGAGGGGAGTGCCAGCACCAACCGAACCTGAGGGCACAAGGACATCAGACGCAAGACAAGCCTAAGGGGTCAAGTTCATAAACGCCAGGACGATGGGGATGATAATATGAGGGTCCCATGTCCCAACGAACCAAGGCCCATCGTGTAACGGCGCCAGACGGTAAGCTCTGCCTAAGGCAAGGCCAACAGGCAAATCGAGGACTGGCAAGTTCCATCACTCTAAAGTGATCCATGACCATGCCGTCTCTGGTGTGCACGAGGCTTAAAACCTGATGTTTGGCTCACACAAGAACATTTTTTTTTATGTAAAGTCACCTGCTACACTTATTTGAAATTTAAAAGCATATTATTGAACCAAACTGTAAAAATACGAAGGCTTTACAACGTCAAGACATTTCTACAAAAGGTTGTAAAACATTTTAGGATTACACAACCGTGGTACATTGCATATGCACAGACAACTATTGAATCAATATTTCAGTTCTCTCGACTTGTTTTATTGAAATACAAAAGGGAAAAGAAAACATCACCCCGTTCTGTACACCTTGTTTTTCTGAGACCCCAAAAAAATGTCCCCGAGACCATAAACTTCGCTTTTGATCCTGGAAATAACAATAAAAGTGCATTCCACATTGGGTATACCTTTGTCGTTTATGCACTATACAAGGTTTGCATTATTTTCTTCCCATTAACTATACATAGAGACGGTCGTAAACTCCCATCTTGAGGTAGTTCATGTTTCTTTACTACAAATTGATCTGGCGCAAACACACAAACAAAGTCGTTGCCTATGCATTAGTAAATGCATTGCATTCCGTCTCCCTGACGCACCCCCACCAAGAGTCGTCCATGTATGTTTTCTCCCTTAGTTCCTAACTCACACGCACTGAGAGAGAGCTTTACAGCTCACCCGCGGCGATGGGCTCTTGAAGGAAGAAACGCATGAGTTGGGTTCATTCATTTCTAATAGCCAACATTATTGCTTTAGCATATTTTGGTGCATCCTAGCTGTCATATGTTTCGTGGAACCCGCATGAATTTTAGAAATGTGAGGACTGGCTGATAAACCCAAGAGTGAAACTAACCCATAGGAAAACAGTCAGGAAAATACACACAAGTTCCTGACCACCAATGCAATACCACACACAGAGGCGGACTGGCAGCCACAAGATGTAGGTCTCAGGCCTCCAGCGGGGGCGCTCCTCACTCCACTGTATAAGGCTCCCTTCCTAATGGGAACCCCTGCCGACGTGGTTTGGTTTTTTGGGATTTATTTTTTTTCCAGTAATTTATAGGGATTTCGTGGTTGCCTCACGTCACATCATCACATGATACGACATATCCCCACGTCCTCTCCGCCACAACAATTGCAGTTGTTTCAGCAGAGTCAGCAGCCCCGCGCGTGTAATGGCAGCAGACAAGTCGTGAATGAGCCGCGTCGCGTCGCGTGGGCGTAGCGGCAACCTGACATTATACTCCTGACGGGGGTAAAATTAAAACAGTTTGATGAGAAAAGATATCTGCCTACAAACGCGTATTCCGACCCTGTACAAAATTCCAATTTAGATATTAGAAATTATACAATTCGTTAAAATCAGTATTTTTTTTTATAGATTTTTTTTTTATTAAGGATCGGGATGCTGAAGCTGGTTGATAGAGGGGAGGGGCGCCAACGGACTGGGTTGCGGGTCTCATTTGGGAGCCTGGGACCTGGGGCAGGTTCCCTCTGACCACACAACGTTTCAATTCAATGCCGAATGATTATCAAGCGTGTAAAATAAAATTTGTCTTATAATAGTAATTTTTTTGGTAAGACGATACTGTCCGTCGTTTCCTGGGCTAAGCTGACCAAAACAGTGAAAACCGAGAATGGTCAAAAACGTTTTACCCTGAAAATGACTGTCTTTTTTAAGAAAACTGGTTGCGCCCTGTACGGATAGCAATCAGCAGCAGTGAATTGTACAGGATATATTTATTGTACTAGAACAGCACGACGCCACAGCGTTGAGCCTAGACATGGCCAGTAAACTATCCGACAAATAGCGGCAAATGACAAAAAGCTTAGTAATTCACTAACTTAATCCCAGTAATCACCGGAAAATAGCTTACACAGATACATAAATAAATTTCCGTATTTTTGCCACAAAGCAATTAAATTTCTCGACTACACATAGCTCCTCAGTAGAGACATGTTTGCTTATCCAGAAAGTGTTTGAATTAAGGAAGGCAGCATTTTGGTACGGAGGGTGTTGCTCTCGGTTGACAAAAAGCATCAACAAGACAAATCAATCGCATTAGCAGCGCTTTCGGCGGCCATATTGTACAACCTAGTCTCGTATGCTATTTTTCATCCAAGATCCGCCCGGTATATATTGGCTGGCTGAATTCTGACGCGACGTGAAGCTGGATGGTGCGCCAAAACAAACATTCATCAAGAAACACTACTTCGGCTACTTACGACTGGAGCGATTTTGACGTTGTTGAGACGCTGTAACACATCGCAAAGCATCAAAATTTGTTCTGTTTAGTCAGGACTTTAGTGTCCTGAAAAACCTTAAAAAAGAGTTTGGCACATTTTAGGGCTGAAGGCAAAAACAGGTGTAAATGGAAACACAGGAGTGCGCATTTTAGAAATCTTTGCTCACGCCAGATGGCACAACAATATTGCGCATGCGCAACTATCAACAATCGAAATTGAATCTTATCCCGCAAAGCAGCCGTACGCCAGGATAGCATCTCTCCTTCTGATTGCTGATTCTGGATACTTATGGACGAATGATCGTCTCTTTGTTCTATTGTCATTATTACTTTGACACTGCTTGGCATAAACAGGAGAGAGATGCTAGGGCATAAAATAGCATGCCACGATTTGTACTGTTAAGACCCCTGTATGCTAGTGATAACAAGCCTCAGGCTTCCAATAGCTGTTGCAGAGTATTACCACATTGTTAGTCACACCCTAAGGTGCTTAGTATGTTTCTGATATGTGCTAAGTAGTGCTAGTGCACCCATATGATGTAGTTGAATAGAGCTAAGTACGGTCCATTTCCACATACTATGTTTATAGTTGTACGGTCGTTATGAATTACACCTGTAGATAGGTGCAGCCACGGTAGTGTGGGCGAGAGGGAGAAGTGTTGTGGGAATATCTGGAGTAGCCTACTGGTACTACAAGTCTTCTTATAACCAACGGCCTGATCTCAACTGATTAGTTCACCTCCTGGCTCAAGCCCAGCAACTCTCCTCTCCTCTACACTGCCAAGGGTGAAGCCTACTCCTAAGCTTCCTGAGCTAACACTGAACCACTGTACTGCCCGCGTGGACTGGAATAAACCTAGGCTACTTTAGCCCTAACTTGAACTTGGTTACTTCTGGTGGGACTGGGACTACCTTCAAACTCTTTAGCAGAGAACAAGCTCGTTCGATTAGTGATAAGAAAACGGAACTAGGGTAGAATCTGTATTTATTTGTACTGCTTAGGATTTTAAAAAAAAAAAAAAAAAAGGACATAAAATCAGCATTTGACGACGTGGCGTACACCAAGTTTCACACAGAGGCGACCTCTACTAACAGATTGATGTAGCCTACCATTGTTACCTGACTTAGCAATAAAAGTGTAAGTTACGGAAGCACACTCCCTAAAGTTTTTTATTTTGCTCCTGGTAAAATCAATGCGTTACAAAAGCTGGAATTTGGTTGAAATCGAGAGCCCACCTGACAAAAAGTTGATCCATATGGAAACGTCCTGAAATTGGCTTTCAATACAAAATCTGCTCTTAAATAACGTAGCAAATTGGTATCTAGCTAATACCTAGCTGGTCCGTCAACTCACGCGGTAATTTCAATAGGACCAATGGTCAAGCATAGGGAAGTACTGGTAAGGACTTAGGATACGAATTTGGCCATTCTAATGCAATGTAACTCGGTCTCCTACCTTTTAGGTTAAGCAGCCTAGGGATATCAAAAGAATTGCGTGGAGCGGCCGCGTTAAGTAAGAACAAGTCGTTCCATTGTTAGTATTGTCGGCGTCGTCTGTTATTGTCACTGGATAAACTCGAATCCGAGAGCTGTGAAAAAATGTGTGCCTAATAATTATTCTGCGATGATGGCTATCTGTACTGACTGTAACTGCACCAGGTCGTAGTGTTAACTCGCATACATTAAATGTTTGCTACATCACCTATTTAAAACAAAACCTTGCTTCTTAAATATTTAGCGAGTAACACCAAAAATACAACAATAACCAAAACACAAACTGGGTGTAACCTCCAGTGCGTTGCCACAAAATCTTCTAAAATAATGAGATCTTAGAAGCTTAGTCATTAAGTAACAGCATTGACAAACACGATTGTAGCAGAAGCGAGTGGTCAACTGTGACAAGCGTAGCATTATTGACTAACTATACAACGATAAGTAAATCGTGTACCTTTCCTTACTAGCAACTGTGAATCAATAATACACATTCTCATTGCTGTCTCAGATGCCCAACCAGGGCTAACAAAAAAATGGTGAAAGGGTCGCCAAGGGACCCAGTCAGCAGTATGCGACTTCTTCACTCTACTTTGCTGTCCTTATTTTCACGAAGCGACTACTCAGGAGTAGTACGTTCTTACTGGGTTACATCCAGGCATCCGAAGCCTGTTATATTATTTTGTTATACGCTTCGGTTGCGATTGAGATGTGCATGCCATCTGTGAAACCCTTCAACTATTCAGGTCGTGAGCACTGTATCAAATTTGGGCCCCAGCTCATTTCTTCGGAATTTTAGAGAGAGAGAGAGAGAGAGAGAGAGAGAGAGAGAGAGACTACATACAAACAGACAATCAGACAACCTACAAAGAAGCAAAGTACAAATTGAGTCGGCTCGACGAAGATTCTTTCGCTCGCTTTCCAAACCTCCAGCCAATTAATATTCATTTGAAGCCGTCCGTAAGTCAATTTTTTTTTCAGCTTTTGCGGGAAAGTGGGGAACTTCATATCGATTGGCGGGACTCCTAATTTTCCCGCCGTTTTGATCTCTTCCCTTCCCGTTCATTACTGCCACTCGTCATTTGGCTCCAGGTTACTGACGAGCGCTGGGTTAAAGAATGCAGGCATAGGCTGGTAAGCAAAACCTTCACCCTGAAGTATCTGATCAATACGTAGACCGCCACTTCTGGAGGTTAAGTTAAAAGCCTGTTGTATATCTTGTAACCAACACAGATTAACAAACAAAATAAAATTGTCCGGAAACCTTTGCAAACTGACAAGATACATTCGTCAAACACAGAAATAAATAAAATTACTGTCATCGGGAGTTTTTCTCGTCAAACACTATGCGGGGGCGAAGACGGTGGGTTGGAATGATATCATGAATCTGTTTCACCTCCTGGATGTTCAGGACTCGAGTCGGGATTTGTGCCACTTCTCTGCCTTCGAGAAGATGAGGGGTTCTGGAATGCGTTCGTGCTCATGATGTGGTATGTTAAAGATTCTAGGAGCTTTCTACCAAAATTGTCCCCGTACATTCTGAGATAATCTCAGCACCTGGAAAAGATGTTATTTTTCCCCTATGCAAAAAGGGAGTTACGTTATTTCAAAAAAGCGTTTTTATTATTGAGCCAACACGGCGAAGACCACCAAACTAACTGAGTTCAATACAGATTCCATCAACACAGGCTCACCGCTGTAATGATTTTTTGCTCTGGAGCTCTCGATACTCGACAGCTCCAGAGTAAAAATCTTTACAGTGGTGAGCCTGTACTGTTGGACACTCGACAGCCATTTTGCCATTATCACCTGGACTATAGGGCAGCGTCAAGTGACGTCATATTGGCTACGAGAAAGCATCTGGAGGGCATAACTACAAGGGGAACTAGATTAATATTTAAGGGAAAACAACGGCATTTCTAATCAAGAAAGTGCTTTGAGAGCGGATTTCTTATGCTTAAAAAAAAACGTTGTTTTCTCCAACAACAAAAATCGCGCGTTATAGGCTTGAGATATCCAGTCTAATAGCACTGGCTTCAGTAAGACGACATTTTTCCCCCTCCAGTGCCCCTCGCAGCTAACCCAGTTACTGGCTCCACCATAGAGTTATACACAATAATACTACGTTATGTTACTGCTGTATAGTCCAACTAAAAATCAACAACCTTCACAACAACAACACACAACATCCACAACATACAACACCACAGAAGATTGTGTTAAGGTACAGTAACAAAAGTTTATGGGCTGTAAAAGCTCCAAGTAAAAATCTCTACTGTGGAAAGGATGAGATAGTGTAACGGCTTGCATGTACGGCAATGCGCAACTCACGGAGCCAACACTCCGTAGTGCACCTTGTCATTAACATGGCTGTTGCGCGCCGCTAATTACTGTGCACACACGGGAGTTGGCCCAGCCCCAGCAGCCGGGTGACCAGCGAGTCCTATTGTTAAACCAGTAAGGACCGGATCGCGAGCCAGCCACGTGACGTAAATCCTTAGGCAAGACCCATTGTGTGCAACCGGTATAAATACTGGTGGCCGAACGATGGATTGCAAGTTGGTGTTGGCGGTTCAGACCTGCAAGTTGAAACCTCTGGAGCGGACTACAGGTTCAGTACGAATAGCCAACCTCATGCTGATACCTAATACGTAATGCTATATACATAGTCCCCTAGCTATGCAGTAAGAAGTAAATTAGGATTGAGCCTTGTCTTGAAACTAATCATTCACTTCCTTAGCACCTTACATATTTTGAGGGTGCGTCCGGGATTTGATTGACCACTTCCATAAATAGTTAATAAAAAAAATGGAGGTATGGTGCACAAAATTGTGACGTTCGGTCAATATCTGTAATCCGGTATGACAAAAAAATAGCCAAAATAGCAAATACGCACACCGATTAAACCTTAAACCCCTAATTTTCACAGACAAATATGCTTAGGTTGTGTTATTTACGATCTAACGGTAAAGGGCCTTTGTTCAAGAATTCCTTTATGAGATGACTGCCATCTCCTTCAAAGATCAAATGAAAGAGAAATTCCGGGGGGTTTGAGAACCAGAGGCAACCAAGAAGTGGACGATTCATTGTCCTATCACCCCTACCAATTAATGGCTGCTGCCTCTTCAAGAACGGGACGAAGCAGAAATAGAGACGGAAGGATGGACGCGAGGGATATGAGTATTGCGTGTGGCACGCGCATCCAAGTTACGTGCTCAGCATTACATCGCAAGCCACTTCTGCCTCTGACCCCTTACCCATCCCACCACCCCACTAACCCCTTACTCATCCCACCACCCCTCTATTCCTCTATCACTCCACGTTCTCATTTTTGCCATGAACGATTTGAAGGTGACGGCAGAAGCTTCCTCGTTGCTTTAAACCATCACTTTCACCTCTATAGTTTAATTTTTCCTTGAGTAAGACATTTCATACCACTTTAAACTGTCATAACACTTAAACTACCATAAATGTTGGACGGCCGGGTCTAAAACAGAGGCCCGGTTACATTCTACAAACGGGGAAAAAAATGGACATTATTGAAGACCCGGCCACTATACCATTTCCGACAATGTGCTACGATTGTTTACTCGGTAGCAATGATTTTTCTCGTGCCTCAAACTACTTCACATACTGATGCTGATACTGATAGTGGCTCTCCCTCTTGAAACAGGGTGCAGGCCTCTCTTCGTCACCTAATGGAGCCGCATAGCCCACCGTCACCTCCACGTGACACATATGACACTGGCCGTGTCATCAAAGCCAATGTCCTTCACGTAAAACCGTTTCTTAAATAAACCGTAAGTAACAATGTTTAAGAGCTACCAGGGTCGATTGTTCGATAGTAACTCCATTGGTCGAAGAAGGCAATACAATCAAAGACTGACAGGTGGGCGAGCAGATCGCACTCCCGCCTCCTGCCTGGGAGGGCCGGTTCCGATCCTGGTCTCTTCACTCCTGCCATCTTCGGGATGAGAAGGGCCCTGTGGTGCCTCGTGATCATGCCGATTGTGGAATGTCAAAGATCCTGGGATTCAGTTTCTTTCTCCGTTGTCCTCGTGCATGCACTAAACGAGAACAACGCGGAAAGAAATACATGACAACGAACGAGGATATCATAATCATTACATCGAAGGATGGTACTGTCGTTTAGTAAGGGACGACACCCCAGCGCAACGAAGGAGGGCATTGCAACTCATTGAAGGAGGACACACCCAAAAAATTGCAGTACCCTCATTCGTTGGAATGTGGTGTCCTCGTTCTTTGTAATGTAGTTTCCTTCTTCGTTATCCTCGTTTAGTGCATGACAGTTAGGGTGGGTTTATGCAAGAGCAATTTTCTCGCTCACTAGCTTCTACTTAGTCAACACTACATCTGCTGGCTGCTTCTCGCCTTTACCAGAACCCGCAGCTTTCGAGTTGTCTAAACGCATAGTAATCATGGCAACAGCGCGGACGCATATCTTCCCCTCATGCTCCGTGGCACGAAGTACGGTGCGTGCAAGACGACAGCGTCGGTTTATGACAACAAGAAAACAATTTTTACCGCATTACAAGACGATGGACTGATTTCTGAATGCCGAGCTTCGATGGTTTGTCTTCGATTCGATAACCCCGAAGTGGCCGTTATGTTGGATTTTGAATTCTGGCGGCGAGCAGCTATTTATTCTACCGTCGCCTGATCGCTGCTAGAAGCTGCTCTTTGAGCGAAAATAGCAAATATAGGAAATAGCGTGAAATGATAACAATGTTGTAGCAATGTTTAAAATTGCCGTTGCACTTTGTTCTTTATTCATGCGGTTATTTACAATACATTTAATTTGTTATGTATTGCCGCATTCATTTAGTGGAAACTGGAAACTAATCGTATATAAATAATGGTTGACTACAGCAAATAGCGTTCGGTGTGCGAGAAGGTCTCGTTGCATAAACGTACCCTTACCCTTCCTTACATTGGAGTGTACATTGGAGTGTACATTGGACTGCATCGTTGCATTTCACTGTCCTCTTCCCGCTCAACATACACAGGGTGGTCCACAAAAAACTGAAGACCCAAAATTTTGGTTAAGTCCAACTTTTCTAGTTAGCACCCCTCAGAACCAGGAGAGGACAGAAATCTTTCCGTTTCATTAGCTTTGATTTCTGTCCTATCTTGGTTCTGAGGGATGCTAACTAGAAAAGTTAGACTTAGAAAATCTTGGGACGTCAGTTTTTTGTGGACCACCCTGTACTACCGTAGACATTTTGAAATTTCATTGTTTAGTGAATGCCTTTCTGTGTTGACGGCCGTTCTGTGAGGACTGGATGTAGGGACCAATAGGCCTACTTGCTATGGCTTTGCTTCCTCTGGCCTTTGAGTTAGTTTTGGTTGGTCCAATTTTTGCCAGCTTTCTTTATTTGGTCGGGTTTATTCTAGAATACTAGTGCGTCTTGCTATAGTGTGGTGCGCTTTTGGAGGTTTGTTGTTATACTAGTTTTAAACTTAGCATTAGTTGAGTGCATGAGTTGTAGCTCACTTAGGCTCAATAAATGCAAACTCAAATTTAAATTCAAATTCAATTCTGTGTTCATCCCATCCCTAAACTTTTGCCTAAGCGAAATATAAATCTAGATAGAAAGACGCACTGAGCCCTCGGAAGTCTTGCCGTATAAATTTATGCGGCATTTGACGGAAAAATGTAGTTATTTCCTTATTAAGTTCCCAGATCCTAACCGAATTTTACCCCCTCGGAAAGCCCCGTGAATAATCCAGCACTGTGTTACCCCCCATAAATTCAGCATTGGTCCTGGCAACAATGCGTCTTTGCCAAATCACCTCCCCCTCTCTCCCTCTAACCCCATCCCAAGAAAGGTTCTTGATCGTGTTGGTTGACGCTTCAATCGACGGACAACGAAAGAGTCCCCAAATTCGGTTACTATGGTGACCGGTTCTCGACAAGGCTCGGCGTAAAAGGCTTGTTTATAGGGTCCAACCTTCGTCGGATCCCGAAGAAAGATAAATAAAGACCAAAGTCTGCAAACAAAAGATAAATCCTCTTCTTTTCTCGGCGGAATTCTGTGCCCGTTATATAGCAACCGGAGAGTGAGTGTGTAAGCTACCATCACCAGTGAGAGCGATGACCCGTTTCTATACGCTTGAACGAAAACACCACTGCTTGTAAAAACCATAAGAAAACAGTTCATGTCTGTGTCTATAGGCACAAACTACGGATAAAAAAACAGTATTCTGAAACATGCAGTTGCATGGGGAAGAGACACGTATGGTGAGGGGGGGGGGGGAGGTGGCTGAACGCTCGATAACGACGACAAACAACTGCACGATATATGTTATTAATTCTTCAATCGTGTTTACCTGCCAAGATCAAAAGTTGACATTTTGTTCGCGCGTGAATGAACAACTTGCTTAACAGCAGAACCGCGATCGATCAGATTGGCTGGTATTAAATGCCAGGGATGGGATGGGGGGAGGAGGGCGAGGCTGGTTTTGGTGGAGGAAATGCGTCATTCAAAACGAAAACAAGAAGTTTTCAATGAGTAAAATCAAGTTATCCCGAAGAGCGTATATTTGTCTTAATTTTAGAAGGTAAAAAAAAGTTAAAAATCGAGAACGCTGCAGGACTCTTCACAAGATAGCGTTCCCTTGTCTGCAGTTTCCGCTATTGTTCAACTGCATTGCGCAACTCAATTGCTCAACTTAACCACTACACCAACACCAGTGGTACACCAGATGGTACACCAGATGGTTCACCAAAGCCCTTGGTTCAGTTGTACATTCTAAATTAATCCATAGGCTAATCTTTAGTATTTCGGCATTGGTGTTGAGTTATCACGTTGGATAGCGAATTACTTAGGCTCCCGATCCCAGTCTGTACTGATTGCCGACTCAGTTTCTAACCTGGGATTGGTTAGCAGCGGTGTTCCTCAGGGTTCGGTGTTGTGCCCCTTGCTGTTTGTAATCTTTATTGATTACAATAAAGATGTACATATTCGGTCTCTTAAATGGCAGCTCCCGATAAACATTCAAAAAATTCCATACACTTTCGTTAGGAAATAAAAACTTAAATTTAACGTATGCCGTTGATAATACTCCTTTAAAAATAAATGACGACATTAAGGATCTGGGGGTCCACTTAACATCATATCTTAAATTTTCAACCCACTGTAGCCAGATCATTGTTAAGGCAAAGCGGATGGGTTTCATGATCGAGCGCAGTCTTGCTTCTGGTGACGTTTCAACCTTGGTTGGGCCTTCATTGTCTATGTTCGGCCAATTGTGGAATACGCTTATCAAGTATGGTCCCCGTACCCGATCAAGGATATCAGGTTGGTTGAATCAGTGCAGCGATCTTTCGCCAAAACCTTGCGTGTTTGTTATAATATGACGTACAAACAGCGACTTGAGCATCTGAGACTTGAATCCCTCGAATATAGACGTCTGACTGCTGATTTAAGTTTAACTTTCTCTATTCTGCAGGGTTTCACTGATATGGACTCTTCTCTCTTTTTTAACGTCCATGGAAATCATTACACTAGAGGCCATTGCTTTAAACTCACTGTGGCAAAAACAAAATTGGACTCACAAAATACTTTTTTGCAAACCTCGTGGTCGGCCCGTGGAACGCCGTGCCATCCGAGCTGGTAAATGTTATAGATTTACGCCAGTTTAAGACGGGTATCCGTAAAGTAGATCATGTACATGAAATGCTTTTAATTTCCTTAGTCACTTTAACATTTGGGACACGTTTCAACGAATCAAATGATCCCTTCCTGTTTCTCCCTTTACCTTTTATTGTGGTAATAAATTTATTATTAGTGATGCTAGCTCTCGTTTTTTTTAAGTTTTTTTTTTTACCGTTGAAAATTAAGCCAAATCATAAACGCTTCGAAATATACGGTACCTTGTTTTTACCTGTTGATTGCGTAGTTCTTTTAAGTATATTTTTAATCAATCGACACCAGATTCTATATTAACTTACTTAACTAATCTAACTAACCTACTTAACTAACCTACAGAAAGGATTGTACCGTACGAAGCCAGCGCTGTGCAGCGAAATCAGGGAAATCTATAAGCAACGACTTTATCCGTCCGTCTGTTGCCTTTTTCACTGGTAGTCCGTGGACTTGAAAAAAACGCGTCAGATTAAACCATGCGCAACGGCTGTTCGGCCGTCTGATTGGACTAGCCCAATCACATGATATGCATCTCACAGCAAACAGCCATGGCGTGTGGTATATTGCTTCCTTACAGCTAATATGATTTCTTCACGTAATTCAATGAAATAAGAACATTTGATCGTCGCATTTACCTATACAGGAAGACACGCAACCGTAAAAAAAAGAAAGATTTCGTTAACGGCACACATTATCTTCATTTCCCTGGATGAATAAGCCTACTCTCGAACCAAATTCTCCGTTACCTGCAACTTACGAAATTAAAACTGCAGGTGAAAATTAAGTCTAAAAGCTGACAATAGAGCAGCGTCAAGTGACGTCATATTGGCTACGAGATACAATTTGGGGGTAATAGCTACAAGGTGCATTAGATTAAAATGTAACGGAAAACAACGGCACTTCTAGTTGAGACAGTGCTTTAAGAGCGGATTTCTTAGGCTAAAAATAACGTTGTTTTCTCCAACAACAAAAATCGCGCGTTATAGGCTTAAGAAATCCAGTCTAATAGCATTGGCTTCAGTAAGATGACCTTCTTTTTTCCCTCCAGTGCCCCTTGCAGCTAACCCAGTTACTGGCTCTACCATAGAATTATATACAATAATACTACGTCATGTCACTGCCCTATTACGCCTAAAATATAAAACTAGGTCTAAAAGCTCACACATATTTAACCGGCAATTGTGATGGTTACTACTTTTAGATTAAATAATAGAGATCGCTGTTCCAGCGTGTGACAGAGGTGCACGCCTCAACATTTTCGTTGGAGATGGCCTGAAAGTGGCCGGAAGTGGACGGAAGTTGCCGGAAGTGGCCGACAAGTGAGCCCATCATCTATGAAACGGTACATACGGTAAAAGAGGCAAGTGGTTTTCACCATTAGATTCAGCATCCATAAATTAGTCAAAATCAATAAAGAAAAACCGGAAGTTTGAAGCGGAAGTGGCCCAGAAGTGGTGGAAGTGCACGAAAGACCGCTTGCGGGGATTATGGTAGTTGCTGCGGCCGCTTGTTCCTACTAATAAAGCCAGACGAACAATAACAAAAATTAATCAACAAAAACGGAACATTAAATGTTTAGAGTAAGGGTCTAAAAGTCAAAACCTAGAAGGAACACGGACAAGCTTTGACAGTCAGGGTCTAGGTGTACAATTTTGTCAGTAGAGGCTGGTAAGCATTAGACCCTTACTACCCGGTGGTTAGCTTAGTTCTAGTCTATTGGATAGATCGTGTGTCTGAACGGTTGTAGCAGGTTTTCTTTGTTCTTAGAATATTGTTATGGAAATTTAAGAGCACAATTTTCTTGTGACGATTCGGCATTTTGTCTTTTGCTGCTTTAGATTTTTTTATTATATTTCGTAGATTTATGGCAGAGGATAACCAAATTAATGCTCTCTGCTGCGAAGATGCTGTCTTGTTACTAAATCGAAAAATAATTTTCAACATAACGCAAAGCAGGAAACGTATACCATACTACAACTGGATCATCACATGGGTCTTTGTAGGAGGATTTACAGTTTTTTGCCAAAATATATTTATTGCTGACCACCGGGTAGTAAGGGTCTAATGCTTACCAGCCTATACTGACAAAATTGTACACCTAGACCCTGACTGTCAAAGCTTGTCCGTGTTCCTTCTAGGTTTTGACTTTTAGACCCTTACTCTAAACATTTAACGTTCCGTTTTTGTTTATTAATTCGTGTTACTTTTAGAATTGCAGCTAAACTGTAAAACAGTGCAGTTGACGGTCAAAGTTGATAGTTTAACACAGAGACCCTAGGCTGACCCTTACTAACACTGGCTATCACCAGTGTTAATAATAGAAACAATTTTTTTAATCTACAGTCTACGTCTTGCAGCTGGATTTTGCTAATTGGCATTGTTGAATAATAACAATGTTTAAAACAATGTAAAACAATCAATCTGGTCGTTTAGAGCTCCATAACCCCTGAACAACTTGACCAATTATAAAATGCCTTATGGAAAGGGCACATGTACAGAGCAATACCTGTAAAATGACCTAAGAACCAGCTTTATAGGACAAATGGTTTGCCCTGTAGAGAGGACAGACGAAAGTATCCCCAGAACAACAACAACAACATCATTATCATCACCATCAAGAAGAAGCAGAACAAGAAGTTGTCTATTTGGCCCCTCTCTGTATCTCGGGCTTGGCTCGACCGAATTTCACAGATTTTGGACTGCACAGGCTATGACTAGTCAAGGCTAGATTCCAAATTTGGTTTAAAGGTGTTTACTTTTGACGGAGTTATAAGCTCTGAAAGTTGAGAGTTTAATACAGCGATCCTAGGTCGACCCTTACTAACACTGGCGATAGCCAGTGTTAATAACAAACTTTATTTCGAGACATGAGGATATACACGACAGTAAGTGGTCACAATAAACTCGCTCGTGCTCTTTTGGCAAAACATAATATCTTCATAAGTGGCTAGCGCAGAACACTCACGAGATAACAACAACTTTCGTGTTCCAAAAAATAATCGATAACCACCCTTGCTTTCGGGATATTACCTATGAGAATATCGTTTTGCATTTGCAATGTTAATTTTCCCAGCTGCGGGTGACAGTTAGTCAAACAGATGAAATACGTAGCGTGTTTAATTAAAACGCCCTGTTACACAAGGAAATTCTCTGAAATCAAGCCTTGTTGCATTCGTGTAAAAAAAAAATGATGTAATCAAGAATATGTAGGGTTGGGGAGGAGAATTTGTAACTCTAAAAAGTCCCTATTGAAGCGCCTTAGATTCATTCCTATTCGTTCTGTGAGAGTTTTCAGAGGGCGCCGCGCGTTCCATCTGGTAATTTTTCCTCATTTTTCAGCCCAAATCTAAAGTAAACTGAATTACAACTAAGCTGAACTAGATAATAATTAAATACATCCTAGTTTCGTTTCGTTTAGTTTAATTTTATGCTGAAAACTGAATAGAAATTCCCACGTAAATTCGTGGTGCCTTGTATAAACTTAGACGTAACTAGTAGGAATGAATCTAAGACGTTTTAGAAGGGGTCTCGGTCACAAATTCTCCTCCCCAACCCTAGAAATTCTTGATGTTATGAAGATGCCGATCGTTTCAGTCCCTTTTAAGAACAAACATCACAATGCTTTGATTGTAGTGTTGTCAAAAGGATTACATGATAATTCTACGATTTTTAGTTACTAGACAGTACGTACATAGCTATGGGGCAAGATGCCCCCCTCAATGGTTCGCACTACTGCATCATGTGACAGGGGTCTAGGGTTCGAGCCTGGCCTTATCCACCCCAGGCATTTTCGGGAAGAGAAGGGCCCTGTGATGGCTCGTGCTCATGTAGATTGTGGCATGTAAAAAATCCTATTGGAAGTGCCGATTGGAATTACCTAGCAGAATTGTCCCTTTCGCTTTCAGGCATTCTCGCTTTGGCAGGGAGCATGTCAAACCTCCCAAGTTCGTTCACAGCGTACACTTATAAAATTATAAATTTGTTAGTCGATTCTCATTTCATATTCTCACATGCCTTAATAAATTTCCTACGAATTTCGAACATGTTCGTAGTTATTAAAAAAAAAAGACAGGAGCGCCGTATTGATTTCTGAAGAAAGTCGAAGCCAATGCTTTTAGCTAAAGCGATGTCTCTAATTGACATAATGTCTATAAAACTTTTCACAATTACAGTTTGTAAGTATAACAGTGGGTCATGCAAAAGACCAATTTTTTTTTTATCGGAAACAAAATGGCCCAACATCCTATGTATTGGTGAGTGACTCGTGGAAAATTTAACTGCTAAAAGTTGCTTAGCGAAATGTTTTCGCAATCTCGCGTTATTTTACCAATCCGGAAAACTACTTCATCCCTAACATTTACTATTGTTTCAGAATTAAGAATAGAAATCGCCAATGAGAAATTTTTTCGATAGGCAACGACCTTTTCTACTACTACTGCCGGGCAACTTCTTACGTTTTTAAGCCTAGTTTTTTTTTGTTGTTTTTAAATCCAATCACTATAGCTACTTCCGACTAAAAAATAAAGTGACTTTGACGAAATCGTATATTCATTCCCCTGTCGTCAAAGGTTTCCATCAAGACCACTACTCTCTTTTCATCAAATGCATGCAAGAGCGAATGTTAGTAAACAATGTGCTTGAAGACGTTGGGGATAAAATTATACAAAATTCTCTTTCCATGACATTCAACTGGGGGGTGACACGTGGTTTGATTTTCCTTTCAAATAAAAGGCCACTCAGACAGAAAAGTCAAAGGAATTTTGGTGGGGTGGGGAAGAGGCTTTCGAGGCCTTTTCTTCGATTCTTCTAGCAGCCGTTATTATTACTAAACGGAGGACGGTATGCTCAAGGTGGAGGAAGGAGTGAAAAAGCCGAAGAACGGAACCGAATCGAAGAAACCAAGTTGGAAGGAAGAGAAGAGCAAAAAAAAAAAAGGAAAATAAAGAAAACGGAAAAAAGAAAAGGATTCAAATCAGATTTTAATTCGCTCCTGCCATCAGCTGGTTGAAAACGACGACCAAAGCTTCTCTCTACGGTCGACAGAATATTTTCAATTCTGGGGGAAAAACCGAAGGGGATGTCGACTTTGGAAGGACGACAGCATCAGAGATGGTGGAAAAGAGCTTGGCCGGGGTCTAAATTCTAGATGAGCAGGCACGACATTAAGCCAGGACGTGAGACGTGGGGGGGGGGGGATAGTAATGGGGAGGGGGGGAGGTGACGCTTTGCAAGTGGGAAAGAGGACGACGACTTGCAAATGACGATCGAAAGGAATTGAAGAGGAAAGACAAAGAAGAATCGTTTTGAATTAAGAAAACACCAGTGATGGAGGGAGTATTTGGATAGCTAAAGAGGTCGGTTTGACCTCTTCCCGTCTTCATTCACTCGTCGTCTTTTGCGCTGTTATTTTCTCTCGCGGGGTCTATAGGTTTGAAGATCGAAATAGACAAAATGAGGGCTTTCACGAGCACCAAAAACATTAGATTCGTTAACACTACAGCTTCATCCGACGTAAACAAACGTGGTCTGTCCAAACTATACTGAAGACACCAGAGCAACAAAAAAGTCCCGTATACGACACATAGCTCCGAAAAGCCCTCTTGTCATGCTACGGACCTCGTTTATTTTGCTTGTATTTTTCAAGCCTTGTATTGGCCGTAGGGCGTGAGACTTTAGCTAACTTTGAGTTACAATATGGTGCACTGGAGATGTCTAGACACTTCGACTACTTCCACTACTTACGTCAGCCGATAATGCCGAGGTTAGTAATGCTAATGTTTCCCAGCAAGTCCGGGATGTAGCTGGGTAACCAACAGCTTATGAATAAAGTTTCCAAATCCGGCACTAAATGCCAATCCTAGGTTTTTGGGTTTGAAAAATATGAAACCCAGGCTTTCCGGAGTACCCGACTTTTACACAATTTCTCATATTACATTAAAAATTGTTGAAGTAAATAAACTAGCAACATTTATTAACTACTTTCACTTTGTTTTTCAAATTTCTTAAACTTCTTAAACACATCCTATACATGTACTATTCCCATTTAGGCTTGACATTTTTGAAAATAGGACCTCAGGTAGCAATTTAAATTTTCTTTTAAAATTAGCTTGCATCAACTTCAGTAAACAACTAAACGTTCGAGTTCGCGTAACGTAGCCACCAGGTGAGCTGAAGCCCGCAGTCGGAATAGGAAGTGAACAAGCACCACCGGTCGGTGGCCATACGCTGGCGTAGAGCAGTCCACTGGCATCGCATTCTTGTCGTTAACAAAAACGCTCCATAGAGCAAAAATGTGAGAATAATGGAGCGAAAAAGTAGCGAAAACGCCTCCATTTAACCATAATATCAAAACCCGGGTTTTTGGATACCCGGCCTCTGGAAACACTACTTGTGAAGTGCTGTTTCCGTGGTCACTCTACGGCCATGATATCTGCTTGTGAGCTAGCTGAATTGGAAGGCTTAAACTGATGAAATACGTGACTTGAAAAGGAAAGTTTTCCAGCTTCTTGTTTTGCGTTGATGTCGTGGATCCGTCATTCAAGTTCGCCAGATCTTTTTCGTTACTAAGTGTATTCCACTGGAATAAAGAAAACACAATAGCATAACAGCAGAAATCGTAGTCATTAAACTAGTCATTAAGATTCGATAAGCTATGCAGTATTAGCACGGCCGGGAGGCAGTGCTTATTAGAGTTCGTTTGCGCACAAGAATTTAAAAAAACTGGCGGCGGTGGGGGCCCAGAATGCAATGCTGCAACATGTACCATGGGGAAACAATAGGTGAGGCGCACAAGACCGGATTGTAGCTCACTCGAACAAATTGCAACGAATCTGGGGCACGGGGATTGCCGTGGTAGCTTCGAGCTACGGCGCCATTTAATATATTCAATCGTTGTCGAGAACCAAAATGAAATGGCCTTGCTTTTCGCTTTAATCTTTCAGTTTTTAAACCAGATGTTGCAATATCTCAAAATTGGACGGCCGACATGACTGAATCATTTATTTACTTCTTCAATGCAGGCTTCGGGAGGCTAGTTGAATTGTTTCCGCGATTGTTTGCCATAATACTGCATCTGCTTGCAACAATGCAGAATCAACTACCCGTCAGCTGATACATGCTAACTCTAGACACACGCTAGTGTGTTGCCATCAAATCGCAAACATGGGATAATGCTTGGGAAGAACCTGAACAGAATTACGCGTTTCTAATGTTTCGTTTTTTCGCAAACAAAATTGGGTGTACAGTGGACATACCGTAGCAATTACAATAAAAACCGAAAAAATCCAACAAATTAACTGAACAAAAAAACGGCATCGCCGTTTAGAAAAAAGCATTAGAGCTCGTATTCCCATACTCACAGCTGTGAAGGTACACGAATAAAAACGGATTACAGTTCACTCAAACGCAACGAACTATAATTATTTGAACTCCAATTCCAGGGAACAAGGATTGTGCCATGCCAGTCTCCATGCACACGTATTCATGCACATCATTAATCAAACAAACAAAACGGTTGGATACTTCACACAAATAAAATACGCTCACAAATACAACATACACACGCACATGAAACAGAACGAAAATCTAAAACACATACAAACAGACGCCGTAAACAGCAAAACGTCTACAAAGGATGAAAAAGACATACACAAAGACAGGCAATAAAAACTGTCTTAATTAGGAGTATGCTTATTTCACAAATTATAAATGCACACAAAATACACATATAGCCACTCACAGGAAACATACTTAAAATATTAAACAACAAACACAGACAAATATTAAAAAAGCCTGTACAACACCCAAATAAGTGCACATAAACATACGCACGCACACAAACATTAAACATTTCAAACACAAACTGCGTTCACTTTCCGACATAACCACTGAGCAAAAAACAGTTCTTGTTCGCTGGAGTTGGAGTTCAAATTCTAGTTCGTTGCGTTTGAGTGAACTCTAATCCATTTTTATTCGTGTACCTTCACAGCTGTGAGTATGGGGATACGGGCTCTAATGTTTTTTTTCTAAACGGTGAAGCCGTTTTTTGTTCAGTTATGGACTTGTGTTTCATTTAGATGACATGGTCCGGGATCACAACCCACGAGCTCTTGAGCACTACTCGGACACCCATGACGTCCTAGCCGTTATATTAAAGTGTATGACTTTCTCTGTCTGCCAGTTACAAGTGACAGAAAATTCCAATTGTGGCCCCACAGTAGGGGGGGGGGGGAGATGAGGCTTAATGGCGCGTCGACAGCTTGGTCATTAGCGCCAACCTCAGTCACAGTGCAGTGGTCCGGGTTGCCACTGCACCACACATTACAGAGATATTATTCAAACCCCTAATCTAAATCTTGTCATACATCTGTACCTCCTGCAAAAATTGAAAAACATCGGACAGGAGGACAGACTTATCGCCCAATTGACGCACAATGTCATGCGGAAGATGGAAACGACGACGAAAACCATCAAGATGGCAACAATCAACAAGGAAGTGCCGGATTGTAAGTGGCCCACAGTAGGGAAGGCAGGTAGTCTCTGCTTTGAGGCGAAGCCTAAGCATGCCTAACACGGCCACAGCATTCGCCTCCCTTCGCTCACGTGGCTAGGCTTTAGCACAAAAACAAAGACTGCCTGCCCTAAGACTACGTGGGTCTAGAATTGGTTCCCCCGTTCGCTTGTTGACCGGCCGACTTCTAGCGGTAGAAGTCATTTTTTTTTGGTCATTTATACGTAACGGCCCCCCACTCAAAAAATTCGGAAACCAGAATTAGTCGCTAGATACTCAGAGAACATTTTTCTTAGTTCCTTTATTCTTTCTCGTTAATAAAATAGCATTTTCTCACTTTCTCTTTCAAACTTTCTGCATTATTCCAGGATAAAGGTTCTCTTTGGATGTGTCTTATATATTTCTCGTTTATTTCGTCTTATCCCAAAGTAAAAAAAAAAAAACCAAAAACAAAACTATTTATGAAAGGTCAAGCGTACAACAAGTAGCCTAATAAAGTTCAAGAAATATCAGCGTCATCTTTTAGGCAGCATGGTGATACCATCCTCTAAACCGGGTGTCTGCATCCTTAAGTCCATAGCTCATTAAACACAAAAGGAATTAGCGGCATTATTATGTCATTGAGAGGATATTTGCGTTGTTTTTCCTTATGTTTTGTGATCGTGGCTTTCTTTTATAAATTACTACCCAGCTTTGCTCGGGGTTTTGTTTCGTGGTGTTCATCCGGTATTTCGTTGAAGGGTAATTTTATCTGATCACTGTGACGGGTGTTTTTCTTTCTGTAATACTCTTACTGCAATACTCCTACACTCCACTGTCCCCTCCCACGTTTCTCCCATTCTTTCCCTCTCCCTTCCCGTACTTGTACCCGTCCCTCTACTTCCCTTCCTCCCCATTGTTACACATAGTTGAATTTGGATAGGTAGTTAAAATAAATACTGTCCCTCCGCCTCCCAGCCCTTCCCCTTTTGCAACATTTAGCAAAAATTTATTCGATCTCGATCCCAAACAACAACAAAAAAATTATATTTTAGGTTCAGTGAAAGCGCAATCATATGCTTAACGGCAACAGACTCACTGCCCCCCCCCCCCCAACCTCTTTAGTTATTATAGCATTAGAATGCACAGAGCAGGGCACTTTTGAATTACGTCATTTAAAACTTGCCGCTGAGATGACCGCACACAGCAAAGTTAAAAAGGGTTAAAGGGTTAAAGGGTTAAAGGGTTTAACGAGCGTTAATCAGTCCAAAGTGTTAGTCGTGATAACAATATCTTAATTTCCCAATTTAAACTTTTCGAGGCAACGATATGCCAATTTCAAATTTTCGCTAAAAAATATTAAATGTCTCGCCGTTTTTCGTGGTTTCATTGTTTACTTGCTGCGGTACTTGTCTTGGTTTATGATTTAGTTTGTGTAATAGGGAGCGTGACCTCGGGTCGAGTTCCTGAAAAAACAAATTGAAATTGAATTGCTAGGAATCTTTGCTTTATAATGTTAAGTTCCGAACTTCGCGTATTATTTTAGCGAAACACTCCCTTAGTTACTAGTTAGGGACGCGTTTACGCCACTACGCGCCTTTGCAATCTCGCAGCTAAAAGCTAGAAATTATCCGAAATTTTAACATGGCGGCGGTTTTAGCTCTGCCAGCTCGCAACGAAACGAGTCAATAATTGAGTTTAGAATCGATTGGGAAAATTGTTTCGTCAGGAGGAATTCTTTATCTTACAGTCACGAATTATAAGACTTGCAAGAATTTGCTCAAACGATGTCGGATTTAGCTAATACAGGAAGCGTTGTTACCATGGCAACGACACCTTTGCCTTCGAGATTAAAGGCACATAAATCCCTCCGTTCAGGCCGCTTTACTCTGCGTCACCTACGCTAAAATATAGTTCAAACGACCGCAGCGCGCATTGCTCTAGACACTAGTCATACTCATTTCGGGGCCGCTGCAACGTGACACATCGTACGACCAAGTCGCACTCTTGAGCGAAGGATTAATTATCCTTCCTCCAGGGCCGCGGCTTGCCAGCGATGTGGCGGGAGTTATATACCGCTCGGACCGAACCGTTTAAAACAAGCGTAATAACATTCACGCGCCACTACTGAGATCTGCATCGTACCCTTAGACCAGCAAATGAAAGGTAAATCAGTTTATATAAAACTATTTCCGGTAATGTATCGAGTGAAACTGTTAAAATATACCGGAGGGAGTTATGTGCCTTTAAATTTCAGCTGCGAGAATGCAAAGGCGAGTCGTTGCATAAACGCGCCCTTATATGCTTGTCACTCTATACGTTATTCTGACCTTTTACAAAAATGTTAAGACACATTTTTGCACATTGTGTGACGAGTTCTCAGTTGACCTTGCATTCTGTATTATAATGCGCATGCGTAATTAGAGAGAGAGAGACTTCCGGTTGAGAGAGCGGAAGATGGAAGCGGGTGTTGATTGACGTGTTTTGTAAGCGCAGTGATGAATAAAAGCCCTTTTGATGCATTCTGCCTCCATCTACCTCAATATAAGGTGAAGTGAAAGTCCTTATAATTGTACGGTCTTATGTACACAGACGTGAAGTACATCATCTTCTTTTGGGAAGAATTTCCCTCGTGCAGTGTAGAGAACAAGCAAAACAGGCGGCGAAATGAAGCTGTGATAGCCAGGCACGCGTTCTCTTACGCATAGCTCCTCCGCTCTCTCTCTCTCTTTCTCTCTCTCACCCACACTCTCTATCTATCACGCTTACTCTCATCCGATTCCAATACTAGGCCATAAATTTTCCTTTCTGTGCCGCAAGTTTAACAGTGTAGGCATGCAAGGAGCCATTGTGCCAGGGAAGGCCTTAGATACAGATGAAATCTCCCATCGTTTGTGTGCCCAAGGAACGAAAAAGAGAAAAGAAAAGAAGAAAAGACGAAAACCAGAAAGACGAAAGAAAAGAACACAGGAATCAATAGTGCCTCGCCAAGCAACAGACGACCGAAGCTTTTCTGGCCCGATCCAACGACGAAGTCCACTAGGCGAACCGATTCGAGCGATACCCAGACCCAACACAGACGGAAATCGGAATCTGTTTCGGACAGATGGCTTCGACGTCATTATTACACTGCGAGAAGAATGGAAATATGCCCAAGACACAGGAGAAAGATAAACGAAACATTAAAACACGCCAAGGCAGTCTGGGTATTTGTGTAGTTTAAGCGAACCACAATAAATCGATCAATTTTGGTACGTACCGTCCTAAATCTTCATCCTGTTCTCATTTCACGTTACAAAAATGGGGGAAATGTTTCTTTGGTTATGTAAACACGTTTTTTAGCTTTTCCAAACACGTTTTTTAATCACGTAACACGGTGGACCCGGCCGTGTAAAGCGGCGGCCATGTCCGGGATTCAGAGTAGCACGAAAAGTTGGCATCGCGAAAACGGAAAGTTATGTTCCAAACTATGCTGCGTGCGTTTTTCGTTGTTATTTTTTTTAGGTTTAGTTAGGTAGGTTAGGTTTGGTTAGGTAGGTTAGGTTAGGTTAGGTAAGTTAGTTTTGTTGGTTAGGTTTGTTAGGTTAGGTTAGGTAATTTCCGTCTCCTTTCATTGCGATGCAAATCAGGTTTTCTTGTTACTCTATCTCCTGCGATATGGCCAGCGCTTCATCACGATCGTAGCTATCGTTTTACGTGTTTTCAATGTTTTTGTTTTAAACCTTAAAACACGTTTCCCCCCAATTTTTTTATGTGATTTGGCAAGAGGATGATGATATGCGTCGATTAGTAAAAAAAATGAGTGATTTGGAGTGGTTCGCTTAAACTACACAATTACCGGCAGTCTGACCACCGAGATATGTAAAAATAAAGTTCGAGATTTAAATAAATTTCTTGGAGCCGTATGCCATCTGCCTTGTGCCTTATGATACCTGTCGAAGCGCCATTAAGCCTAAATCTGAAGCATCTATTAGTTATGGTCATATAGAGCAGTGACACGACGTAGTATTATTGTATATAACTCTATGCTGGAGCCTCAATGGGTTAGCGGCAAGGGGCACAGCAGAGAGAAACAGAAGGGCGTCATACTGAAACCGATGCTGTGACGAGTGATTTCCTAGACCTAAAACGCGCGATTTTTGTTGTTGGAGAAAACAACGTTATTTTAAGCCTAAGAAATCCGCTCTTCCGTTGTTTTTCCCTTCATTTTTATGTAGTGCACCTTGTAGTTATGTCCTCCAAAACCCATACTGGTGCCAATCTGGTGCCAATATGGCGGAAAATGTCACTGTTCTATAGATGAAACGGCTCACTTTCGAATCTTGAGAAAGAAAACGATGAAAAAATTAATTTTGTAGGTGAAGTAGATCGGTATGACGAAACCTAAGTCTGAAGCATCTATTAGCTATGACAAGAATTCATTTCCGTCAGCGTGAACATGAACATGGCTGGTAAAATATAATACAAGTGATCATTAGAAAGTGAGGATCATTTGATGGGGGGGGGGGGGGGGGGGGTTGGTTTTTGATATATGTTGGTTTTTATTATTACAATCAAAAAGATGAATATAAATATTGGACGTGATAATAA
>JAHWFP010075541.1:0-56844 GCA_023313725.1 Lithobius niger
GTGTTTCTTGTGATTTTGTTCATTAATTACTATTCTATATTTCTAACACTGTTTCAACTTAAGTGGCGTTGATTGTGAACGAGCTATGGTAACAAACAGCGGATGTTTGAATTGTAGCCTTCGTTTGAATGCATCCATCATCGTTTGCAAATTTGCAACTTATACGACAGCAAAATACGTTGTTGCATGCGCAGTAACGCTTCTGTGCAAACATCTCCAAGTGTTAATATACACAATAAAAGGTTAAAGTATCAAAATAACAGCTAGCGAGTCTCTCATACATATTGCTCCCTTTTTTTTTTTTGGCAGCCACAGCAAAGAAATGCGGGCAGGTGCAGAAAGGGGAGAAGGAGATAATCCGGGGAAAGAAAGTGTCGTTTTTGAATGCGAACAGGACAGTCCGATTGAGGGACGTCGGAGGAACTCTCTCTTGGGGGTCGTCGGACTGATCGGAGAGTGTAGTGCGAACATGGCTTAAGAGTTGCAGAGACCTAGATGCCGTTTGCATGAAAAATTGTGGCTGGAAAAACATATGACGTCACCAGTACTGTGCATCTTCGTTGAAAAGACAGAATTATTACTTATACAGACAAATCAGTTCTGTTTCCCACTGCGGGCATCAATAGAATAGAATTAGTAGTGAGAATCTCGGCGATCTGGCGACACACAAACAAACAAATATTATTATCTTAGTTATATAGATTAGTGGACGTACGTATAAATTCTATGAATTTCGTGCAAAGTGACAAATAAATTGTTATTATTAAGAAGAAAGAAAATAACTGTTTTAGTACAGGCTACGAGCGAGTTAGAATATAAGAAAATGTTACGGCATCGAGCTAGATGCTTCTATTAGTCCCCCCCCCCCCACCAGCCAAATCTGACCCATTCAAAATACCAAATCTACAACCGTCATGAAAACACCGATCTTTTGACATCTATATTCTTTCACAAACTCGCAACCTATGTAATTATAGTGTCCGCGGCCTATCTTGAGTTCTCCGCAGAACGAACACAGATAATCGATTGTACGTTTTCAGTAGCAGAGTGCCTTGTTGATATCCAAGATGGTTACAAAAACAATAGCGGCCATTGATTAAAGCCACCTCATCCAGGAAGACGTAGCCGCTCACAAAATACTTGCAGGACTCAAGATACACCTCGCGCACAATAATGTCCGTCAGTGCCAATGTGTGAAATGCGGTAGCTTGCTTGTTGAGATGAGTAACTGGCTGGCTGACTGACTGTGCGCGTGTTTACGTTGTTACGTTTTGTCTGTTGTAAATTGCACATTGTGTAAATTGTTGACAGAGCGAAGCGAGCGTAGCGTAGCCTATAACGGACACTGAATTACAAAATATTGATTGGTTGGTTGGTTAGTTGGTTGGATTTTTGTAGTCTGGTTGGAGCCCAACCAAAGGGCAGATTGCTATATGAAATTTACCACATTGGTAGATAGCTCCCAAAGTATTGCTGATCTCGAATTTGCCGAAATTGATCAATTATAATCCTCGAAATTACGATTTTTCCAATTTATCGATCTTACTCTTGCACATTGTAAATCTGGAATCCTGAGCAGTAAAGGAATTCTGACGAAGCACACGCTGCACTGCTGGTAATCAAGTGAATTTATTAAAACCGTCAAAATAAATCATCGTTGCTTACCTATAGCTAACTCCCTTTTTCGACATAACTAAACGAAATAATAACATTTCATTATCGCATTTTAACCACTACAGGAAGGCAGGAAAATGGGAAAAAAAAAAAACAAAAGGATTCGTTAACAACTCACATTCGTTTCGTGTGAAAAAGAATGCTTGGAGGAATTCACCCAACATGGCGCTAAAACTACTGTTTACACTATCAACGGGAATCCCACATTGAGAACCCTCAAATCGAAACAGCATCAGGAAACTGTTTTGATAAAACGAAAGTATGAAGCAAACGACGTGTTTATACACGGAACACTACGATGGCTTCATACAATGATTTAAAGATTCCTGGTTGTCATGAAAATTGTACTCTCCAGCCCGTGTTGCAGGAATGAATAGGCCTAACCTCGAAAGCAAGGCCTAATTTATGTACTGTTGTCACTTACGAAACTAAAACGGCAGCTGAACGTTAGGCCTAACGCACTGGAAGTTTTAAAATTATTTATAATGCTATCTTCACACTCAAGCTAACACCGTCTGACCAACAACTGTGAAAATTCAAGTTTAAAAAAAAAATTAGCGTTCGCAGTTGTAGAACGTGCCAGAGGTGCTTCAACATTGTAGTAGGAGGCAGCATAGGGAGCCGCAGATCTTTTGAACGTTTTGATTATTGATAAGTACTATCGTTACTGATAATTGTTTGGCATGCAGTTAAATACTTTATTACCATACTTTTGTCGAATCGACTCCAAGCGTCTTATCATGGCGGCGGATTGTGGACAATCTGTTGTGCACAATGATACTAAGGAAAACTATTACGTCCAGTGAACTTAACACTGGGGTAGTGACGGAAGATGTTTTTGAGCGTGTGATGCAAGAGGCAACAGTGCGTGGTATTTCTGAACATGATGTCAGGAAATTTGGGGTTAACACAGCTGAGGGTCTGTCTGCTAAGCAAAGCCACCAAGATGGCCGACCAAAACAAGATGACAAGGATGCGGAGAATAGTCAATCAGACGAAAGAGGTGAAGTGCTTGCAACAGTGAAAAGACTATTTTCCACAGTGGCGAGTCGTGAAGATCACTGTGACGTTACTATCGGCTCTGTCTCGCCAGTAGTAACCAATGGTGAGGAAGTTCCCCCTACTCGAAACCGATCCCGACAGCTTGTAGGACTGCAGAGGCTGTATCGGGGTAGCTTACAGTCAGTAGATATGACGCGTTCACTTATTTTGTTGTGCCCAGATGAGGGTAGGCCGCACCTGCTTACCCAAATCTTTTTGCATGTAGAGGCTATAGTTGGAGCAGGCGGAATAGCAGTTCTAGGACCGCTTCGCACAGGTGGAGCTTTTGAAGTGACACTGTCGTCTCCTGCTGCAAAGCGGAAGCTAGCAGCAGCAAATCTGTTTATTAACGGCCATGAGGTCGAAATATGCGATTACATGACCAAGTTATAGAAGCCCGCATGCACTGGCTGCCAAGGGGTGTGGCGATTGAGGATGTGGCTAATGCAGTTAGTGCTTTCGGTGTGTTGGAATCTCACAAGTTCGAAAAACTAGTTATTAGGGGCAAGGCAGTGTGTGATACAACAGTGAGGCTGCTTCGTTTCAAGCTTGAACCGTTCAAAACTATGGTCGACGTACTGGACGTGTTCCTAGTGCGTGGCGTCCCGGCTCTGATGGTCGTAGCTGAGCGTGCACCACTTTGTCTACGCTGCTCGAAACGCGGCCACTTCAGACGAGTTTGCACCGGCATAGAGTGCACATCCTGTGGCGTGTACTGGGATCCCAACGACCTCTGCAACCACCTCAAGGCCCCAAGAGCTGAAGTTGCACCAGAAGTAGCGTCAAAAGCAGTGTTTGTTGGGAATCGTAGGAGGAGCAGTAGAATTGTGCGAGTGGAAGAAGAGGAAGAACAACATAGTGACCAGGTAGATGTAACTCTGGCAGCCCCTGCCATTAAAAGGTGTGATGGTGCATCGTCATCAATGCAAGTAGATGATGATTTGGCTGTGCACCTGGAGCCAGGCTTCATAGGTTGTGAGCCCCAAATATTGCAAAGTAGCCAGGTAGTGAGTGAAATTAGCGGAGTTGGTGCTTCGATGGGTGCTGAACATAATTATGAACGGAAGGATCTCCCTCCTCCTGCCAAAAAGAAGAAAGGCAGGAAAAGGATCCGCAGTAGTGAGAATATGGGTGAGGCTAGTGTTGGTATTCAGTCTACAGAGAGTGAAGTTTGTGATGCTAATCAACCAGCGGTGAGTGAAGCATGCAGTAATGCGGGCAATCAAGACGTGCTGTATGAGGAGATTGTGGATTTGCATTCAGATGTAAGTGCGGTAATTCAACAGAATTTAAATGTGCAGAGTGATAGTGATCAGCACTTAGTGGATGGTGACATGTGTTTAGATTCAGTGCTCCCTTCGAATGCTGAGATTCAATTTACTGTAATTGTGCAGGATGAAAATGAGCAATTTTTCATCGATAGTGACGTTTGTTTGAGTTCAGGAATCCCGTCTAGCATTGATTTCAGTCACGCCTCTGTAGATCTTAGTCAAGTTGCGGAGAGGGGAGGAGATGGTTAGGTTAGGTGCCACTACGGCTCTGCTGTTAAAAACTGTGTGTCATATCGAATCTTTGTAAATCGTCCTGTGTTCACCTAATTTTCGTCTTCACTTTTGGGTCATTTTCAATTGCATCTTGGAATGTTAGGGGCTTACCGAGTAAGATGCAGGAGGTCGAAAAGATGTTACATTTCGTTGAGATCTTACGTGTTCAAGAGATTAATACCCCAAATGGGTGCAATGCAACATCTTTTCAAGCAGACTTTATCACTGCTGACAACAAAGTTGTCATTTTTGTAAAATGGTCGGTTCCGTACATCACGCACCCGATTTCTCAGCAATGTCCAGGACTCAATGCCTGTGCAATAAAGGTTTGGATGTTTCAGCAATGGATCACTCTTGTTTTTGTTCACGCTGTCGGGACGATATCCTCCAATGCGTGGACAGCCTGGTTCCAGCAGTTTTGCCCACCGTACATTGTTGCCGGAGACTACAATGCCCATCACTATGACTGGGGCTCTCTGTCCGAGTAGACACAAAGGGCCGCAATTTAGCCAATGCGATTGATTCTGTTGGTCTACATGTTGTGCAGGATGGTTCCCCAACCTTCACAAGGTGGTGGCAAGGAGTTGTGCAGGAATCTACCCTGGACATGTTTCTGTGCACTCCAGGGCTTGCGCAACACTTCAGTTTTCAAGTTTCTGATGACCAGAGAGGCAGTGATCACTTCCCAGTGGTCCTGTCCCCTCTGGGGCACAGTGACCGCCTCAGTATCGGTATCCGAAAGAAGCCACGTGTCTCCAATGGGTTTTTTTCGGACTGGATCTCGTCGCACATTGACGTCGGGCGCGGCGTTGTAAGTGCCAGAAAAACGCCAAAGCAGAATCCTGTGTGGTGGACCACGGTCTGTACGGTTGCAGTCCGTGATAGGAGGCGTGCGTTTCGCCAGTGGAAGAGGCACCCGAGTGCTGTTTTGTGGTATACGTATCAAGGTATCTCCAAAGAGTCTGCGTTCCTGATTCGTGCAGAGCGAAAATCGTATCCAGCACGTGTCTGCAGTCAGGTGTGTCAGGCTTCTTCTCTCAGTATTGCATGGTGTATTCTGAATCATCAGGAATCGCACTCATCACTGGCCTGGGTTTACAACCGGATGATCCTGGTCACTCCATTCTTCGCGGTCAAGAGATGGCTGATGCGTTTAACGCTAGGTTTGCAACCGTTTATGCCCTCCCGAAAGGTTCTCCCCCTCCTTCTTTTTCAGTGACAACTCAAGTAGTCTCCCCGTCTGACCATCCGTGGGACGCGTCAGAATTTTCCACTGCTTTGTGTAAATGCAAGGACAGCAGTGCTTCTGGTATTGATGGAGTTTCGTACAGATCTCTGCGGTCTCTGTCCACGGAAGCAATCGAAGGTTGTGTCGCCCTGTTTCAGTCCATTCTGGATGGCGCTGCTGTTCCTGAGTCGTGGCTGTACACGATCATTGTTCCAATTCATAAAGCAAGATCTGCTCGGTCGTGTCTTCTCAATTACCGTCCCATTTCGCTCTTGTCTTGTTTGAGGAAAGTCTTTGAGCGGATGATTGTCAAACGCTTAGATTGGCATCTCGAGTTTTACAGTTGTCTTGTTCCGATGCAGTTTGGATATAGGGCTGATAGGAATGCTCAGGACGCTGTGTTGTACTTGTTGTCAGGGATTCATGAGGCCTGGGCGCACGGTCAAGTTGTTGTTGCCTTGTTTCTTGATATTAAAGCCGCATATGACACTGTCAGTGTGGAATGGGTTTGCCATAGCCTGTCCAAAGTGGGTGTCGGCCCAAAGTTGGCATCTTCCATTGCGGCTTTACTTGGAAACCGAAAGTTCACTACCAGAGTGAACGGATTCTGGTCTAGGGAGGCAAGCTCTGACCGTGGCTCCCTCAAGGGAGCTGTCTGAGCCCCACCTTGTTTGCTGTTGCAATAAATGATGTTCTCCTGGAGATGTGTTAAACATCAAATGTTGTAGTTATGCAGATGACATTGTCTTGTGGTTTGCAGGGAATGATGTTGATGAATGTAGTCACTGTGCCCAAAGAGCTATTGATCTTGTCTCATCTCGTCTTTCTGAGAGGGGTCTATTGCTGGCTCCTGCTAATACCGAGCTTATGGTCTTCACAAGGCATGCCCACCGGAGGAGAGCATCTGTTTCAATTCTTGTGGGTGGCTCCAGGGTATCCCAGTCCCCCTCGGTCAAATACCTCGGAGTTGTATTGGACGAGCGGCTGGGTTGGTCACTCCATACCCGTGGTCTGCGTGACAAGGTGAATGCTCGTTCCTCAATTTTGAAGCGACTGGTAAAGGTTGACGGTGTCTCCAGGGGCTCGATTGCGGCAGTGTACAGAGCTTTCGTCCGCTCTCTCCTTGACTATCACTTGCCTTTTTTTGTGCTTGCACCAGCAACACATTCGTTCCCTCCAAGTATCAGTGAATGCCTGTCTTCGCACAATCACTGGTTGCCTGGTCTCCACTCCTGTCGCAGCTCTCTGGACAGACAGCTGTGAGCCAGCCCTTCACATCAGAGCCAGCGAGTTGCTGCTTGCTCTGTGTGTTCGCAACGTCAGTAGAGGCAAAGAAGATGTAGTGAGCAAGATTATTGTGGACTATTGTAGTCTGGGTCCAGTCACCCGTGGCGCACTTGGTGCTCTTGGGCAAGGAGCATCTCTCCTGCTGCGCCTGTCCTTCTGCACTCCATTGGATGTCGCGGTTGCACGTCCGTTCTGTCCGTGGACTTGGTGCCCGGCTCTGAAGGGGGTCTTTTCTACGATCTCACCTGACAGTAGCATTTTCTGCGCAGTATACTGTGATGCGTCCTTTCATCGAGACTCATGGACTGGAGGAGTGGGTGTTGCAATCCCGTCATTGAAAGTCTTTCAGGGTGTACAGGTTACGGGCTGTCTCTTCCAGTACGGAATATGAATTATGTGCAATTTCAGTGGCACTCGATGAGGCGTTAGATCTGCGTCTCCCTGCCTTTGTGGTGTATTCAGACTCCAAGGAAGCGATTGCCATCCTGCAACGGGCTGTGGCCACCCTAGACCTCAGGGACCCACCCTCTGGTGTTCTCAGTCTGTGTAAAATTGTGGGCTGCACATTCTCGGTGCTTAGTCACCTTACAGTGGGTTCGAGGTCATGCGGGCACCTGTGGCAATGAGTTGGCCGATGGCCTAGCCAGGCAAGCAGCAGTTGGTTCTGAAGTGGAGTTTCTTGTTCTGCTTCAGTCTCCGCGCTCTAAGAGGCCCCCTGTTCGCACAGTGGTTCACAAAGCAGTGGTCTGATGAGTGGCGTAAGGCGACTGTGGGCCGCTACCTCTATCACACCCACCCGGTGTGCAGCTGCACATCGGTTGTAAATACCATGTCTGTGTCTGCGGCTAAGATTCTTTCGCGCTTACGTACGGGGCACTCTCTTCTGCAGGCGCACCAGTTTCGTCTGGGGTGGGTCACTTCTCCTCTTTGCCAAACCTGTCTAGTCGAGTTTACCCCGGAACATTTCCTGTTTTTGTGTCCAGTCTTTCGGCAACGGCGGTCGGCCATGATGTCCCATTTGAATGACAACCCTACAGTTTCTAGCCTCCTGTCTCTTTCAGGAGGACGTGCATCTCTGCGTAAGTTGTCAGCAGTGGTACGTTTTGTGCGTACATCTGGTTTAGAAGTTTAAAACGGGCACTTCTTCTTGTCGTATCCTCCCTTCTTCGCACTGTTTCAGGTCTGATAGTAAGGTCTGGACCTTACTATGTTGTTGTGTAGTGTAGCTCCGTGCTGGTAAGCTGACAGAGTGCGAAGAGTGGCATATTGGCAAGCAGTGTGTTTGTTCTCTTGTTCTCTGTGTTTTGTATCTAGGTTTAGAGCGGGCGCATGACCCTGGATCACAGCCCCAATAAACATATTCCATTTCATTCCATTACGTTTTCATTGTTGTAAACAGTCCCTTATAAATCCCGTATTTGATTCTTACAACAATGGTAAGAGGAGTACAACAGTGTAACTTATTGTTGCAATAAGTATACATGTATACTTATTGCAACAATGCTGTAAGTAAAAATGTATAGTTACAACAACGCAACCTATTGTTGTAATAAGTGTCCATGTATACTTATTGCACAATGCTGTAACAATGCTGCAACAATGCTACAATGTTCCATCGACTCTCAGCCTGCAAGCTTTTTGACTCATCTTCTTTAACAAATGAAAATCTACGTTTTGCATTTTACAGAGAGATTAACCCTGGTTTCTTAAAACTGGTTCACCTTACACTTCAGCCAAAGCCTGGCTCAAAACTTCATTTTCATCTTCGTCAAACAGTTGGTTAACGCCCAACGAAACACTAAATTTAGCCATCTACATCATTAAAGACATATGCGTGTGTGTTTGTACCTCTACTCCTCTGGAACCAAAGCACCTACAAAGATGGGAGTAGGACCAAACGAAAGATAATTAAATTGCGCTTCGGATAGGTCTATTTTCATCACTGTAACTTGAAATTATGACCCTCAAATAGGCGAAAAACCGTGCAAAACTAAAGTTAAAGTTTTTTTTTTAACCCTCATAATGTTTGTTCATGACGTCATAGTTTTTTTCATGCACGGGTTAAAATTTGTGACGAACAAACCGTCTTGAAGCTATTAGTTACTTAATGAGATGATCTGGAAAAGGATGCACGCAAAACATAACCTAAAAGGACGACGTATTTTGCAACATACCCCATATAGATCTTGAAGTTGGTTTTGTATGAACTGGCTTGATGCATGAAAAAATCGGACCCGTAAATCTGGTTTTAAAAGGATGTCAAACATTCGTGTCTTAGAAGCACGGAGATGCGTGGATTGAGCGAGCAAAGCGAGCGATTTCCTCGCGTGCAAACAAACAAATCGTATGTTTTGAATGATGTAGGTGAGATGCAGACGTGCTGAGGAATGTGATGAATCAAGTTTGAGTAACAATTGCAATTAGTTTGCATCGAAATATACATCAATTTTGTGATGCTCTTGGATTCAAAGAAATTACATGAAGCATGGATCGACGCCAATAGAGTGAGCGAAGTGAATTAACGATATGGCTAGTAATACAAATGCAAACATCACAAAACTATCAAGGCGCACGGAAATCGAAGGGACGAACGGACAACAATAGACGAGTGCGCGAATACCTGGAGATGCGTGTGCTGTTTCATTGTTGCCGGTCTTCCCTCCGTTGTAACAATGAAAAGTCAAGCCGTGCTAAACCAATTTCAGTACCATTAATGGTTGTAAATAAACATGATCAAACGTCGAAAACAGCCTTTTAGTATGGTAATAAGAAACTTATAGCCTTCCTTTTTCCAACAGTGGGGTACAGTAAGTGATTTATTGGATAGTTTTTACGTACTCGGGCCAGAACATCCTCGCCCTTCGGGCTCGGACGAAAAAAACTATCCAATAAATCACTTACTGTACCCCATTGTTGGAAAAAGGATGGCTATAACTATTAGTATTTTAAATCTAAGAAAGATACTCTGCAATAAATATAAACAATGTAAGCATTGTTGACGATGGCACGTTCTTTACTAGCTTATAACCACGGTGACCAACGTGGCATTTTACTATACAGCGGCGATGCAGAAAGAGGCTGCAAATAACGAAATAGAAAACTTGGGAGAAAACGAATGGCATCTTAAAAATTAATATAAAACGTAGCTTAGGTCTATTTAAAAAAAAAAAAAAAGCTAAAGTGGGAAAAATACCACCAAAGAGCTTCACACCAAAGGGCACAAAGCTCAAAAGTAGTCGAGTGAATATTGCATCCAGATTTTTAAAGAACGTTAGCCAGTATTGCAAAGTTACTAAAATGAGAGTAAATACGAATTTAAAATAAATTTCTATCTGCTCCGCCTACAATAGGCCCAAAGCCTGTTTCCTAGTAAATTTAATTCTTTTTTTTTTCAAGAGCGAATCATTGATTGGGCCGTAGGTATGGATTAAACAAGTGTTAAAAACAGCTGAAGCGTATAAAATACGTAAGCCTTAAAAAACTTAATGCAGAAACAGGAAAAATACATGTAAGCCATCAGTTGTCTCACTAATACGTGTAAGAGAATATGGAGTATCCCAAAAAACAAGCTGGAGCTTCTTTTAAACGTATTAGTGCGCCGCTGGTGGCTTAAATTTTTTTTTCGTTTATCTGTTACTTTAGAACATTAAGTTTTTTAAAAGCGTACATCCGTATTTTTTACACATAAACACATTCAACACATGTTTTACACATTCAATACTAAATATGTTATTTTTTTGGAGATATTTTAGGTAAATTAAATAACTAGAATTTTAATGAGATCATCGTGATATGAGAAAACTGATATGAATTCTTTTTTAGATGAATCAGGCACAAAAAATAGCATTTAAAAGGCTCTTCCCCATGTTAATACCTACGTTTAAAGCTATAAAAGTTGAAAATAGGTTCACTGGTTTGAAATCTAGGTAAAAGCAAAATTGCCCGAACAACAACGTGAATAATGGAGTCACATTGCAGTCGCATTCGAAAGGTCCTAGCCCTTGTTCATGCTACGTTTTAAGCTATATAAATTGAAAATCGATTCATTGGTTTGATCTTTGGGTGAGAGCATTGCTTCCCCAATAAGAAGAAAACCATCAACTGTAGTACTGTAGTCACATTAGAATAGTGTCCAAAAGGCACTGGTCCTTGTTAATACCTACATCTTACACTATAAAAATTAATAATCGATTCATTGGTTCGATCTCTACGTGAGAGCAATATTCCCCAACAAAAAGAAGAAGAAGAACAATGATAATATTGCAGTCGTATTAAAATAGCGTTCGAAAGGAATTTGGCCCTTGTTAATACCTATACATTTTATGTTATAAAAATTGAAAATCGGTTCACGCGTTCGATCTCTATGTGTGAGCAAAATTGCCCCAACAAAAACATGAAAAACAACAAGAATATTGTGGTCACATTAAAATAGCAGCATTCAAAAGGCATTGTATATAGGCTTTGTTCATACCTACGTTTTAAGCCATAAAACTAAACTAGAAAATGGGTTCGTTGGTTCGATCTCCAGGTGAGGGCAAAGAGTTCCAACGACAATAACAAGAAATGGCTATGCTGCAGTGGAGGCCAAACGGTTCGATTGTCGCCATTCAAATTTTTAATGCAGTGAAATAGTTATGACACGATCCCAAATACCTAATTACTTTGTTTATGTCAATTCTGAGGGAAACTAAAGAGTTCATAGTTTGACGTGTAACCGTGGAAGTTCATACTGAGGGCCTGAGGGTTGCATGCATAAGCTATTATGTCCTTCATATTTGTCGCACTTTTAGACACAATAATTGTCACCTGCCCCTTTTCACTGCAGCTGGCGTGCGCAGCAGAGTTGTTCAAGGTACCCCAGCCGAGCAAAGGCATTTCAAATAGGCTACGTTCGCGTTCAATGTATTGTAAGTCCCATGTTATTAAACGTGTATTCTACCACACGTCTGTGTTTACAACTACGGCGAACGAAAAATGTGTCAAGTACAAAAGTACATAAAGAAATGGGATGGCGCGTCCTCGACCAAGTGTGGAACTTGCTGAATTAGTGATTTTCCTTATGACATTCGGAGGCGTCATCCATTTGAATTCGTACAAATTCATTTTTCATTGCATACAGTGTCCTAGCATTATATTTGGACATATCGTTTTGTGGTCATCGTGGCTGAGCGGTGAGAGAGCTCAGCCTGGTTGCTGGAGGTTTGCGGATCTGGTCGAACCCCTGGAAAGGGGACCTTGGCAAAGTCCCCGCCAGGGCTGCCGGCCAGGGTAGCGTGAGAGGCTACCATGCTCCTTCAGTGGCTTTGGGATGTATTCTGGCTAATTCTGGACGATCTTTCGGCCCCCCCCCCCCCCAACGATTCCCCTGGTCGAATCCCCGGGCTGGCACCTCTCTTTACAAGATTTCTTCTTCTCTAAAAAAAAAAGATAATGGTAATGTTCAAAATTGAGCCGGTTCAGCCATACAAGCAGTAATTGCTTCGGCTGACATAAGGCTGGTCAAAATTAATTTAAAATAAAAAAAAAACTAGCTTACGCGAGGTCACTATATATTTTCTGAGATATTCGGGTGCACGAGTAGGTGCGAGCACTGGGGCGTCAGATTCGCTAGGCCTCTTTGTGTCCCAGCTGTGTAGCTTTGGCTTCTTACACACCCGGATTTCGATCCTGATGAAGGGAAGTGCATATGTACGGGTTTTTTAACGGTTGTTTCCCACCCGTTGCAAGAGGCGGGTACTCCGGTTACCTCCCTTAAGGGGTTAAAAAAAAAACTGTCATAATGGTGGTACCTCTTCCACTTAACATCTGCTGCTTGGGTATTTGGGTGGGTGGATACCCCGATCATCGTCGCTTTCTATTTTTATTTAGGCTTTCCTTTGTGCGGGTAATTCAATTTTTAGTAGCGGCCGTTATAGCATCATGGCTCATCGGTATGACACTATACATAGGCTACAATTAGAAGAATCCCTAACGTGGCTTTCTCGCAAACACGCTCATTCACGATGTACCAAGGGCTATGTCGAACACCGATTTCCTACGCATGTGCGCCGGCGTTCTCGACCGATTGGGACAGGGTTTGCTGTACAAAAGCAGCCAACCCTCTCGCAGCAGACTGACAGAGCCTGCACGAAGGGTGCATCTTCAGGACCTCTTACAACTTACCAGGCATGAATCAACCCTAGATACAAAACACCCAAACACAACCAGACGTATTCGGGAGCTCACTTGAGCTGCCGTACAAGTAAAGATCATTCTAATGCGGCAGCAGAACAAATCGATCGAGTCTGGTACGTTGTATTTTACGGAGGACAGTGAGTAGTGTGATTGGGAGTGGATCTAATTCGAGTGTTTTAGTCGTTCACTTATACATTACGTTACCATTAAGCCCTGGCGAGACTGGTTACGCGCAGCTGAGTTGCAATGCAGAATGGTGTACCAAACATGTCTAAATCGTTCAATTAACACTGCATTAACTATTTGACTACTGCAATATTGACCTTGTGCGCACGCAGTAACGTGTCACTTCGCACGAAAATTCTTCTGTCTGGTTAGGGCTTTAGGCGTAAGGCGATGTATAATAAGGCTTAGGGCGCGTTTACGCAACGAGACCGTCTCGCTCGCCGAACGCTATTTGCTAGGCAACCGTTATTTATTTACGATTAGTTTCCCGTTTCAACTAAATGAATGCGGTAATCGGCAACAAATTAAATGTATTATAAATAACAACACGGATAAAGAACAAAGTGCAACAGTCATTTTAAACATTGGTACAACATTGTTGCCATTTCACGCTATTTCCAAAATTTGCTATTCTCGCTGAAAAAAACAGCTTCTAGCAGTGATCAAACGACTGCAGAATAAATAGCTACTCGCAGCGAGAATTCAAAATCCAACATGGCGTCCATTTCGGGGTTGTCGAATCGAAGACAAATCATCGAATACCGGCATTCAGAAATTTGTCCGTCGTCTTGTACAGCAGTAAAAATTGTTTTCTAGTTGTCATAAATCGACGATGTCATGTTGCACGCTTCGTACGTCGTGTCGCGAGGCACGAAGACGAGATCTTCGTCGGCGTTGTTGCCATGGATACTACGTATAGACAACTTCGTAAAGCCACATTCTTCGGTAAAGGCGAGAAGCAGCCAGCAGATTTAGTATTAACCAAGTGAAAGCTAGTAAGCGAGAAATTTGTCGTTGCGTAAACGAGCCTTTATAGAGTAAACCGCCGAGCACTACATGAAGAACGAAGAATCATTTGTATAAGTTGTCAGCCACCCTTCCGAAGAGTGAGATGTAACATTATCACCCAATTTCGTGATCTCAGTCCTCCTTTAACAATCGAACACGACGGCATTGCAACAATGGATTAGGACTGAGATGAAAAAGGAGGAGTGACATCGGATATCACGACCCTGCTCTTGGATATCACGCCTGGATATCACGCCTGTTCATGAATTAAAGAACATCATGCTTGCTCCAGATGTTATAAAGGACGTTACAGCCTGGATTAAAATTAAGAACTTCACCGTAAAGAGCTAGTTTAGCTTAAGCGAGAAAACATGCTTTCGTTTTATTTATTTAATTTGTCTTGTAGAACGAAAACATTATGACACTGAACTGTAAAGGCTATTTACGATTTAAAATTACAAACGACGTCACAGTCTCTCGATTTAAATTGAGAACAGATTCTGTTTTCCTCGTCAGTCTGAACAGTCCTAACATTTGTTGGTGGGTAGCTCTCACGCTACCCGACTTCCCTTGACACACTACGCCCTTCCTCTTCCACCCTCCGCCACTCCGCAAAAATCTTGACAAAGCCTAATGCTAGCCATTCTGACACAAACGTCTGTCACGGTTTTCATTATTTTTAAAACTTATTTATTAAGTGTGGAGCTGTTCAACTTGAATTAAACCTAAGCCAAAATTATTACACATTGAGTATACGTTTATTTATCACTAATCGAGCCCATTTGGTTCTCCGTCCTATAATGACACGTTTATTGTCCTACCGCATAACTGTTCCAGATTCCGAAAGCACCCATCATCGCACAACGAACGAATACCCAGTTAGTTAACAAAGGTTCTCTGCTTTTATTTCTGTTTTGTTACTCGATTCCGAAGTGCCCCATCACCGTTCATACCGCGGGAACTCAACGCCGAATCGCCCCTTCAAACAACTTCTCCTAAAAAAAAAAATTAAGAGAAGTTGTCTGAAGCGGCTGTTCGTTGTTATAAACCTCGGTATGAACGGTTATGGGGTACTTAGGAATCGAGCTACAATCAATAAAAACGAGCACAGAGCCTTTCAATAAGGAAGGAATAACAATGCTGCCAACAATGGCATGTTTGTCGCATTGTCGACCTTTCTGGCCAAAAGAATGTCAGCACGATTCATTCTTTGTTGTGTGCGTGCTGTGCTATTGTTGACGGACTGAAATCGTGAAATTGGGTGGTAAATAGGTTCTCAGTCACTTTCATCGGAGAGATACAACAATGGCTCGGCCCTGCGGGCCTAGACATTGTTATATCTCACTCCTCAGAGAAGTGGCTGATAACCTATACATGTCGAGGCCCGCAGGGCCGTGCTATCAGTAGATTATCCCATTGTAACAGTAGATTATCCCATTGTAGACATCCGATTGTTAAAAATTGATTGTTAATGATAAAAAGGCGGCTCACTAGCAGACATGTGTCTGTTAACTGTAAGCAACTGAAAGCATATTTTGGTATGCTGAGGATAAATCCCAATGCGACAGAAATGTTTCAAATTGTGGAATATGTAAGGGGAAGGGTCAGAGATTAAGAAAAACTAAAATTTAAAGGATGAGTGTCCACCAATCATAGAGAAAAAGATGCGTCAATGACGTTGTTTTTATGTTACTGTGTAGCTAGCTAATAACATTTTCCCCATGTTAAATCCCATAGACTTTTTACTCATGGCTAGCGCAAAATTGCGAAGACCTACGTACCTGAATTTTTGCACACGGATGCATGGTGATCTGAGGATGGTCCTTAAATTTCGTTTCTTTTCCAAGTTGCAACCAAAGATTTTAAGCAACAATGGCTTGAACAATCAAGACTGGTCCTTAGATTTATTGTAAAAGCCTGGACGAACTAAAAACTGAACTGTAACGAAGGACAAAATAAAGAAACATTAACGTTGCCGTGGATAGCGTAAGAATAAAGGGATGCACGTTAGATGATGGTTACGCAACAATACGAGCATAAACGAGCTAAGGGTTTTTTTTTTTTGGTAATAACCCAAAAAACAAAATGCTTCGCGTTCTGCTGTGTTAGTAACAGAGACCTTCGAGGGTTTCTGCATGACTAAATGTGAACGACATCTTGAAAAATTAAGGGGAAGTTGCAGGGATAAACAAAACAACTGAAGGAGATGCGCTGATTGAGTGAGCGAAGCGAACGAAATCAGCGATTGTTAGTCAGTGTGTGCAAAAATGAGATTGAAGCATCCTAAACAGACGGTGTAACCTTATGTACGTTCACAGTCCTATGAAAGTTGTGATATCCACCCAAAACCAAAACTGGTAGAAAAACCCGCCAAGTTTTCAAAAACGGTCGGCCTTTGAAGGTAGTGATATCATTCCACCAAAGAAAGGCCGCCAAGGTTAATCCTATTAGCCAAGTTAATCGCACCGAATAATACTTTGGACGTTAAATGAAAACTTGAAGATTGCTACCGCTAGTAGCAATCTTCTAGTTTTCATTTAACTTTCGAACTATTAGTATGTGCGATTAACTTGGCTAATAGGATTAACCTTGGTGGCCTTTCCTTGGTGGAATGATATCACTACCTTCAAAGGCCGACCGTTTTTGGAAACTTGGCTGGTTTTTCTACCAGTTTTGGTTTTGGGTGGATTGTTGTATCTCTCCACGAAAGTGGCTGATAACCTATTTATCACCTAATTTCACGATCGCATTCCGAAAACAATAGCACAACACGCACACAACAAAGTATGAATCGTGCTGACGTTCTTTTGGTCAGAAAGGTCGACAATGCGACAAGGATGTCATTGTTGGCAGCATTGTTATTACTTCTTTAGTGAAAGGTTCTGTGCTCGTGTTTATTGATTGTAACTCGATTCCGAAGTGCCCCATCACCGTTCATACCGCGGAAACTCAACGACGAACAGCCCCTTCAGACAACTTCTTTTAAATTTTTTTTTAGAAGATGTTTGAAAGGGCTATTCGGCGTTGACTTTCCGTGGTATAAACGGTGATGGGGCACTTAGAAATAAAAGCAGAGAAACTTTGTTGACGAACTGCGTATTCGTTCGTTGTGCGATGATTGGCGCTTTCGGAATTTGGAACAACTTATACGGTAAGACAATAAACGTGTAATCATAAGACGGAGAGCCAGATGGGCTCGATTTGTGATAAATAAACGTATCACTAAGAAAGTTTGCACTGTTCAGACTTACGAGGAAAACATGATCTTTTCTAAATTTCAATCAAGACTGTGAGGTCGTTTGTAATTTTAAATCGTAAATAACCTTTACAGTTCTGTGTCGTAGTGTTTTCGTGTTACAAGAAAAATTAAATTAATAAAACGAAAGCATTTTGTTCTTGCTTAAGCAAAACTTGTTCTTTACGGTGATGTTCTTAATTTTAATCGAGGCTGTACGTCCTTTTTAGCATCTTGAGCAAGCATTATGTTTTTTAATTCATAAGCAGGCGTGATATCCAAGAGCAGGCGTGATATCCGATATCCCTCCTCCTTTTGCATCTCAGTCCTAAACCATTGTTGCAATGCCGTCGAGTTGTATTGTTAAAGGAGGACTGAGATCGTGAAATTGGGTGATACGCCACAAAATGCCACAGTATATTGTTGTTTTAAAGTTGTTTTAGCTTTCAAAGGGTTTCAAAGGGTTTAACGAGCGTTAACCACTCCTGGTCATTTGCCCGAAGCTTTAGCGTTGAAGTGAACAATGCAGAAAATAATTAGAAATTGTAAAAAAAAAACACCAGTACTGCCAATTTCACAAGTTTTGCAACAATGCAGTAGCTTCTTAGTTTATCAAGTCTACAGCAAATCTCGCACGTGACGGCAGAGCTCAGATGTGCTCGCAAAGATCGGTTTTGGATTCGTTTGCTTCAGTGTTCGCTTGCAGTGCTCGCTTCGGTTTAAACTAAATGCATCCTTGTTGCAACTCTCACTTTGTATTCCCAAGGTCGTCTGGGATTGAAGCAACACATTTCGCTTTCTTGCTCTGGGCTAATTGATTTAACATCGCCAGAATTGTATGTGCCAAAGCAATACTACCAGGCATTAAGTTTCCAACACGCGCGAGAATAGGCATGGGGCTGCGAGGCAAGATACATAATTTCTACCTCAGTCGGCCTTCACCTGAAAAACAAAACGCGTTCCTCGCTTTATGGACATTTACACGCTACTGCTTGTAAATTGACATTTTTAGTTTTATTAGGTAAAAACCTAAACATCATATTTTTTACGTACGTTTTCTGCAAAGTTAAAAACGGTCACTAGTTCGACAAATGACCGCATGGGGTCAGGACCCAGTACGTGCGGTGAAACACGGCGTAGAACTATGTTGGAGACTCATCCTTTACGCCGCTCGTGATTACTCTTGCTCGGCCAATTAATTGCGGTCTTCAGAACTCAATTATAAGCGTATTTCTGTACGAAATATCTTGTCATTGTTAATATGCAGTTTTTTTGGTACTATATTACGTTTCCAGCCAAGGTGCGAAGGCGCCTAATTTCATGTAGGTAAGGTTTAAGTTACGTCAGTTGATCTTGGGCTTATGTATATTGTAGTGGTGTAGCCAGGCTATCATCAGGGTCCCATTGACCAACAATTCAGGGTCCTCACTCAGAAAATAGGAATTACAAAGAATCTGTGGCGCACCTAGAAATTCCGTTTGCGATCTGCCAAAAAAAGAAAAGGAACAAAAAACAGCTATAGGGATTCGAGAAAGAGGTAGGGGGTACTTTTTAAGTCCCTAGGAACACATTTTCAGCAATTGTAACAACTTTGAAATGTTAAAAAAGTCAGTTTATAGAACTTTTCAGTGGCAGTAAATGCCTTATTTGTCTACTTACTTTGGAGGGGGGTTGTGGGGAGTAATTGCTAGTTAAGTTGAATGCTTTTATCATAGAAGCTAGAAATGGTATTAGTCAACTTCACCTTTAGTGTGTCACGGTATTATTATTTCACGGCTAGGTCTTTCAGAAACAGACATTGCCAAAGTCTGTAGGTCTAATTAGATAAGTCGGTCAGTCGATGATTTTTGGTCTGTGGGTTATGGGTCAAAATTGGGTCAATGACTTGGACCAGTGACCCACTCAAAAAACGAGAACCGTTGACCCATGACATTCTGATCTTTCCGTTATGGATTTATGATCATTTCGTGTCAATATGCCCCTTTGTGTACAGATTCACTAGCGACCATAGGGTTGGAGTGGAAAACGTAAGTCCTTGTATTTCAACCCCTCCCCCCCCTACCGAAAATTTCCGATGCGAACCAACTCTTTAATTCAAAATGGTATTCCGTGTTTACAATATGAAGTTCTATGTGCAGAAACCATTTCGGTAATTTTGTAATGATATAATCTGAACACAAGTGTTTGTATTTTGTAATTATTGTCATTCTGATTTAAAACATATTTACCTTGACCGCCTTCCCAAATAACTCCTTAGTGAATAAGTCCATGCTATAACACCGTAAGTGTAGTACGTCGTGAACTTCGCATATTGTACTCACTGTGTCAACATTTTGTGCTGCCACACGTCGATTTTTGAAATGATTTTGAAAACGAACGCTGAATGGAAATTTGTGCTATTCTTAAAAAATATATTCCTATATGACGCTCTGTTAGGGCCGGAATAAAACATTGTGGGGCCTGAGGCATTGATTTTCGGGGCTCCAATTTATACAGGATAGGCGAATATAGCCCACAAAAAAAGGTAAACATGAAAATGTCTGAAAGTCCAAAGGGTTTTTTAAAAGTGAAAATGGAGACCATGGTTCTAGATCAACAGTCTCATTCAGTCTGAAAAAGTGGACCCAACTTTTCTAAAAAAAATGTTTTTAATGTTCAGCTGACCAACTGTTGTTTGGTCCGGTGCAGTCACGAGTTAGAAGGTCCAACGTACCATGCGATAACCGACTACACCGAATAAGTTAAAGATTGAAAACAAACGTTTGGTAAAATACGACCCACTTTTTTGGACATAGACTGGCTATTTAGTTCCAGAAACGTGACAATCCTCTGCAATAAAAAAAAAAATACAATAAAGTAATGGTTGGCCACACAACAGAAAAGAGTTTACATAAGTCACAGGTTGGTTGGTTACGAATTTGCAGGGACCTGGGCAAACAAGGCCACCGGCCATTGGTAGACAAAAAGTTGCTCTAAGAACAACAATACATTTTAAACAAAAAACCCGCCGAGTTTCAACAACGTTCAGATAGAACGTCCGTGATATCAAACAAGCGGGTACAGTGACTGCCTAATCGCACCGGTCTTCTGTCCAGTTCCTCCACTTCCAATGTTGAGGCGCACACCTCTATCATGCACTACCAACAGCTATCTCTATTATACTAATCTAAAAGCAGTAGCCATCACAATTGCCGGTTAAAAATGTGTTAGCTTTTAGGCCTATTTTACATTATAGGCGTAATTGTCAGCTTTTAGGCCTAATTTTAACCAGCAGTTTTAATTTCGTAAGTAGCAGCTAACGGAGATATGGATTGTATTGTAAGCCTATTCATTTTTGCAACACGGTGCACCTACAGGCACACAGTTACAGTGTTACAGCGTAACGCGCAATAGTCTATATAGATCAGTGATAGCAGGGAAGTGACGAGAGAGCGATGCTGTTGATGAAGCCAACAACGAATCGTAGAATTTGACGTTGCCATGGTAACATGATTTTAGGCCTAATTTTTATTTTTAGGCCTAATTTAAAAAATGCAGTTTTAATTTCGCAAGTAGCACATAGGCCTAATGGAGAATTTGGTTCGACGGTAAGCCTATTCATTCATGCAACAATGCGACGAGACTATTTTAAACGAAGCTAACATCCATTTGTTTTATTGAGTGTTACCTTAGGATTTTAATTCGACGATCAAATGTTATTATTTAATTTAATTACGTCGAAGAAGTCTATTAGCTATAAGGAAGTAACGATGTTTTAATTTGCCATGTTATTTAACTAACTTCTCACACTGAATCTAACGTTGTAAACAATGGTCGTCAATATCTGGTACCGTTGCGAAGTTGAAAAAGCCAAAGATGGAGCGACTAGAGAAGATGGTTCATTAGCAGATCTGGACTATTCGTTTAGCGACCAAAAATGTTCGGCGAATACAGGGTGGTGTGACGTCATATTACCCGTTTCCGCCAAAGTGACCGAATAGCCACACCAGAAAGCAGCACAGGTTCTCGTAGTAGGCGAACTTGAAATAAAAAAAAAGGTGGCATCGTTACTATGGTAACCACCGCTACAGCGAAATTCACGTTCAGTAATTGACGAAATACTCGTGCGTGGGCAACATCCGAAGTTGAAGAACTTATTTTGTGTTCGATTCAAACCGTATTCAGTTCGTTAGAGAAACGTGTACCACGGAAAAACCTTAAGCTTACGTGGCCACTCAGATCGCTTCTTTAAACACAAAAACATACGTTATACTTAGCATTACTCGTAATGCATCAACTCGTTTTAAAATTGATTGTTGGACTAAAAAAAGTAAACCTTGATCAGACAGTTCTGATTTATCTTAAAATTATTTTAATGTCGTAATCTGACATATGATAGTGATTGTTAAGCGATTCATTTGTATTCTTATTGTGATCAATTTGAGTTAGTTATGCTAAATAGCTCGATCCCCATGATGCTTTGCGTTTCCTGGTGAAGGTAATAAACGTCACTTCCTGCAGCATGGTCGTCTCCGTGTGTTTCCTGTAAGATGGACGTCTCTTTCTCGCAACATGGCCGTCTCCTTCGTTTAATACTTGGCCTGGTGCGGAAGTAAGTTTGTTAGGAGAAACTTTGGCTGTTGGCGTTTCTTGTCCTTCCATATATCATTCTTCTTTGGAAAAAGGGACGGACGGACGGACAAAGTCGTTGCAATAGTCTTCTCAACCGGTAAGGCTGTACAGAAGACTAAAACGGACGTTAAAACGGACGTCCACTCATCAGACATACAACGCAACTTTAAAACTTGGCCTATTGCTAGGTTTGTTTTTTTTGTTCACTTGAATGGTTAAGCTATGTCTTATTTTTTCGAATAAATAGTGTATATATGTAGTGAATTTTATAGAAATAATGTTTAAGATTTTGGTTACAATATCTTTGGTTTGAATTACGTGCAACCAATGTACAATTAATTGTTCCAACTCTGACAAGTGCGTTTTGTTGAACAACTGCAATTATAGCGTGCTTCCTTGGTGCTGCACTCGGAGTCGTTTGTGTGGCGTATATCACAGTTTTGTTTGTAAACCCTTCTTGACGTTAAAGAAATCGGAATCTCTGCGATTTGTTGCCGAATTTTAGCACTTCGCAAATAGTTTTAATTAACCGAGAACAGATTGGTTGTCTGATTGACCGATTGATCGTTTCTTCGTTGATATTTTGTTATTTTCGCTTCGTGTTGCTTAAAACAGCAACAAAAATGAAGTAGCACGTATCTTGATGCTGGTTGTTCATCTTGGGTCTTTCGGCTTGCATGCGCCTCTTTTAAAGTTGCGTTGTTTGTCTGACGAGTGGAAACTTGGCTCGTTTTTGATATCACATGACGTTCAATGGCTGAAACTTGGCGGGTTTTTTGCTTACGACTGACAATTTATTTTTTATTTTATTTTTTGCTTTTGTTGAGATATCACGACGTTTGATACTGCGCCTAACATGATTTGTTTGTTACTTACGATGTTCTGAATTCTGTATGTTTTTGGTTGGAACCTTATTGAATCTTTACTTCTGTACTTTAAAATATTTTCGGTGTAGACTTTTGTGTAGATATCAGTTGTTTTGACAACTGATGTGATTTTGTGGTCTTTTGATTTTGTAAGTCGTATACTATCTTTAAAGCAAACAAGGAATAACTAATTATTCGCACAACAGAATATTCAACAGAATGGTTTGTCAAGATGAAAATCGATCACAATGGTGGCCCAGCAATGGAAACCACAATGGAGGTTGCTGGTCACCATGGTTGTCAATTTTTATCTTGACGAACCACTCTGTAATCTTTTTTTAAAGGGCTCAAGGCATACAGCGGGTCAAGTAGAAAGCCGTGTTACTGAATGTATTTTCTGATACTTCATGTTCGTTAAAAGGTGCCTCTTCACCGAATGACAGGTTGGAGCATCTAGCGCCGTCTTCCGTTATTTAGTTTTATGTAGCACTTGATTTCAACAAGCGAAGGAATGCGCAAAGACATTTCTTTTTACACAACAAACAAGCCGCGTGCCTCCTTAATTCTTGAGTGTAAAGTTGGTGCGTCCACGTGCACCAGGGAGCAAGCAGTCAAGGTTACCGATATCACTGTCACTAGATGGCGCCCATCTAGCGGTTCAAAATCTGCGTTTCAAAATGGTCGATATATGTATAGAAAAAAGCGCCCGTGATGTCGTTTAGGCTTAATTTACCGCTTGTTTTCCTGGTGCACCAACTTTACACTCAATGATTAAGGAGGCACGTTGCTTGTTTGTTGCGTAAAAAGTAATTTATTAGTGTGTTCCTTCGCTTTTTAAAAGTAAGGGGGTAAACAGAACTAGACACGGCAAATGGCTATAGATGCTGCAGCTTGTGATTTGGGGCAATCCCCCTTTAATTTTCGAAATTTACGCTCAGGCATGTTGGTTGTCACAAGTGGGGACATCCCAATAAAGGGGGGGAGGGCCAACCCCCCCTTAATTGGGATGTCCCCCACTTGTGACAACCAACATACCTGAGCGTAAATTTCGAAAATTTAACGAGAGTCGTTACTTCTTTGGATTTTTTTGTACGATTTCCTTTTGCACCAATGTAACGCTGTTGATGCAAAGCGGTGATTATGTCGTTGAACTGTGCATGGAGTAAAAACTACAATAACTTTTCAATTTGTTGTTTTTATATAGCTACTTTTTTTTTTTTTTTCTCGATTTTTCATGACAGGGCAAAGACATCTTTATTTTACACGTTAACTCAATCGTTTTAGGGTTAATATATAAAAAAAAAATATGTATATAATTATTTAATGTTGCGTCCGTGCCGTGACAGTGAGCGTAAAAAAATTTCTTGCTTGTTGCGTGAACTTTGACTAAATAATGTCTGTCGGAGCACCAAAACTAAAATGATGCTCTATAACGGCAGCAGCAATACAATGTTTCGTTCACGTAATTTTCATACGTTTTCGCGCGTGAACGCATTAAAATTACGAACAAAAACGTCAAGTGGATAAACGGGTGTTGAAATTTAAAATGTATGCGGATAAAAATTGATGACTTTTAATCGAACTTAGCAATGCACACAATTGAGAAAATTGCATCTGTTAAAGTGCTGTTGTGCTTTACCGATTAAATTATTGTTCACGACGAGCATTATACAGCTAGAAGACAGGGATAAATTGTGCGGAAACGAACGCCACAACTTATTCATTTACAAAATCCTAACCAGCAAGAAGTTGGCACGATTCGCCATACAGAGACATTTTCTGGGTGTCTCTGGATCGTAAAAAATTGTTACTTTTCGGAGGAATTTTTTAGCACCTGCATTCGAAAGCCTAAACTTAAACTGGTATACGTATTCGAGCAAAACTGCAAAAATCGTTCAAATTGACATGAAAATATTTTGACCTCATACGAGCAAAAATATAATTTAACATTTGTCATGTAAATATTTTACAATTTATCACGGCAAAAATCGTCAGGCCTGTCCATGCAGTTGTCTTCTATACAGATATTTAAAAAAACTCAAAACTTTATCAGTTTAATGAGTCCCATTTCAACAGTAACACCAATAAGATCAATGTTCTGAATTAAAAGAAAATTCCACGAGCCACTAACAAACATAAAAGCAAAAACGAGAATAAGCCAGAAATATCAGCAATTCAGAAATCCCAGGTAAATGACGGAACAGGTAGACGGCATAGTTTCATTCTAAATCGCTATTCCGAGCTGCCTGAATCCAGAATGAACCAGGAGGAAAGTATTTCCTTGCCTGGAATGGCAATCGGGAACTAACTACATGTCTTCATCAAACGAACGAACGTACGCAAACAACATTACTAATTGCTGATTATTGCAGGACCTAGTTTCCCGCCGTTCAACTAATAGGCGGTAGAATTCGTGTGCGCACAACCTTTGGTCTGGTTCAAGAGACTGAAGTTTTGTTGTAGTACGCGGCAAGGAGAGACAGTTTTGGTAAAGCAGTTTTGTGCCAAATATTTGCAATTGTAATACGTGAAGAAGACCGGATGTAAAGTTGCCCTACAGTTTGTACAAAAAGCTTCAATCTGTTTTTCTGACCATCTTAAGTTACGATCGGTTGTTTATTTAAGCGAAGCATGGTACGAAACCGTACAAAGGCCTATTCCTCCAGCAGGGCCGTAGCCAGGAATTTTTTTGTACCCCCGCACCATAATTAAAATGAAGCGCCTCCCCCCCCCTCGCCCCCACAAAAAAAATCCCATCCCAATGAATTTTCTTTTCTTTCATCATGCATAATATAACCATACCTAGACTTGAAAATTACCAAACAAGTCGTTTTAACGTAGTAATCAAAAATTTTTTTTTATTAACAATCGGCACTTTTATTGTTGATTACCATTTCCGTATTTCCAAAAGGGCTCCTGAAGCAGGATTTTTAAAAGATAAATTAGCCAATTTCATGTCTGGCGTAAAATTTTGTTGATGTTACTAGGAAACAGGCTTTGGGCCTATTATAGGCGGAGCGAACAGACATTTATTTCAAATTTATATTTAGTGTTTATTTTAATGACTGTACCATATTTGTTAATGCTCCTTAAAAATCTATGAGAAATGCTTACTCAGCTAAGAGTGGAATATTTGCCTTTTGGTGTGACGTACTGTTGTTATTTGCAGGCCTTTGTCTAATTTTAGCTTTATTTTCAAATAGGCCAAAAGCTATCTTATTTATATTATATTAATAGGTTTTCGTTTGCTCCATCATTTAGTGTCTGTTTAGCTTCTTTCCACATCTGACATTAAATTAATGCAGATGCAAACCTGTTACGTTGCCTTTTGGATTTATATGTCAGACTGCCTGAGCACGGAATCGAACCCACGATCTTTGGAACCAGAAACCGAGGTCTCTTCCAAAGGCGGTGGGTTCGATTCCCTGCTCAGGCAGTCAGTCATATAAGTCGAAAAGGCAACGTAAATAGGTTTGCTTCTGTATTAAATTGACTCGAGCCTTCGGCTTGCAGTCCTGTGTTCCGACACTAAACATGTGAGCCATCGCCGCCACCATCGCCGCCGATAAAAGTAAAACGGCATGTTTGTCATGGCTGGTTGGGCTGCCGCCGCTAATAATTCTGACATTGTTTACAACAATATTACTGCCACGCAAAGTGCCTTCCCTAGATTACAAAATGATAATAAAGCATTTAACTGTAAGCCAAACAATCATCTGAGCGATAGTTTTTAACAATAATTGAAAAATTCAGCAGGTTGGCAATGCTGCCGCTGGTCTAACACTAGTCTTGACAACGCCACCAACGAAAATATTGATGCGCACACCTCTATCACGCACGGCGACAGCGATCTTAAAACCACATTATAATCCATCAGTAAAGATCACAATATTGTAGGTCAAAAAGTGTTAGCTCTTAGGCCTACTTTAGCCTTTAGGCCTAATTTGTAGCTTTCAGGCCTAATATTTAGTCTTCATTTTTATTTCGTAAGTAGCAGCTGCGTTTGAGATTAAGCCTATTCATTAATGCACCACGGTTTCGAGTCCACATGTTGCCGTGGCAACGAGGAATATTTAAACTATTAGATGCAGGCATGTTGTTTCGTGCTGTGTTTAAATACGTCGTCCGATGTATTGTTAGTTTTATATGTATAGCTTCGCCGTGATACGACGATTTCGGTTTCATATTCGGGATTCCCATCGCTAGTGTAAATACCGGTTTCGTTGCCATGCTGAAAGCCATCCCGCCAAGCATTCGTTTTTTTCAAATGATGCTAAGGTGTGTCGTACCGGAATCCTTTTGTTTTTTATGTTTGCGTTTCTTCCTGTAGTGGTTGAATGCAAGGGCCAATTGTTATTATTTCATTGAATTACGTCGAAAAAAGTTATCAGCTAGAAAGAAGAAACGAAAATTTAATTTTCCGTGGTTTTTTAAGTTCACTTGAGTACCACCAGCAAGGTGTATGCGTCGTCGGAATTCCTTAACTATTCACGATTCCAAATTTACAATGGTGAGTGTTAGAAATAAATTCGAAAATTTGTTATTTCTCCCGTAATAATTGTTCGATTTTGGCTCAGCTATACTGTTTGGGGAATCAAGCGTTGTACCAAATTTCATTACAATCCGATCTTTCGTTTGGGCTCCACCCAGACTAAAAATGTGTAACCAACGGACCAACCAACCAACATTTTGCAATTTGGTGTCCGTTATAAGCTACGCTTCGCTCGCTCGCTCCGCCAATAAACATGTATGATTAACTCATTTCACACTGTAAGTTTTATTCAGAAACAGGCTATTTTTATTTCGCTTACCAACAAAATAACTGTTCTCTCAGACGGCGTAGCCATGCTCTCGCTTTCATGGCAGCTTTCAATTTTTAACCATGTTTTTCATCAACTTCTGAACTTTAGATTTTTCTTTGTTTGGAATTTTAAGATTTTTTACATGATTCGTAAAGCATGATCTTTCATTTGAAACCTTACCACCTATTTACGTTACGTAGTTCTCTGGAAGTAATCTGGAGTTTGTAAATAAAACTTAACTGAATATCGTAGTCCACTATAAAGGCCTCGTCACGCTTCGTGCTCCTCGGGCTGCGGGGGTGCTGGCTACGGCCCTGTCCTCCAGTGTATGTCTTCATGAGAACTTTTAATCCCATAGTCCAATTCATTCGAAATTTTTCCCATGTGCTTTGGCACAATATCTTCTCAGTAATTTCGAGAAGGCATGGTTTCCTTGCCTACCTGGCAAAATAACTTTTGCTACGTTTGCATTAGAGCGAATGTAGCAAAACAGTTTCACGAGAGGAAAAATAAGAAAATGAATGCCTTTGCAACATTTACACACGCATGAACTAATGTTGCAAAACTGAGCCATACAGGAAAGCCAACCGGGAGAAATGTACCTTTAACTTTGAAAGTCAATGAAATTTGCAAAGGATTCTGCAGATATTGACTCAAACATGAGAACTAATGGGACACCATTGGCTCGATCACCCTTCTAATCACAATTCAGGGAAACCAATCAGAAATGAAAGATATGACATGATGTGAATCAAACATCAAATTTTGAAACTTGACACAAGCATATATGCGTCACGCCTTTCAGTTAATGGTTTGAAACCACTGATACACAAATTCAACAAATACACCAGCCGTATGGAGTCTTTATGATTGTACTGAAAATTGTAGACTGATTCTTTAGGAGTTGGCAGAGCCAGAAAAGCCGCCGTCATGAAATTTCAGATGGCGCTTACAGATTCCAGCTGGCAAGAAAACTTTGAATAAATATCCCCTTAGTCCTATTTACATTCCCAATATATCTTACCCCTGGTATGCAGTTTTCTTGTATTTCTGCGGCTTATGGTATAAGGTCGAGGGTTAGCCAAATTTAGGTGTCTTACTTAAATATACGTATGCCTCATGTCGGCTTTCAGTGTGGCCTATAGTCTTGCTACATTCAGTCAAACGTGTTACACGAAATACACGAAATATTAACACGCAGGATGCACGAAAATAGGAATTGTGTATGTCCTTTTAATGGTTTCCAGTTTTTCGTGACTGTTATTTATTTATTTTATTTGCTCTTTGCAAATGTTTTGGGAAAAAAGGTAAAATCATTCATAATTCTGTAACTGCATTCTTACTAGGTATTTTATTTTGACACTTGTGCGTCGGTGAGAGCGTCCACGATAGGGTCGAATATGTGAAAAGAGTTACAGTGCTATCATACACACAATTAATTCCGCGCGAAGCCAATCATCTCGAAATTGCGTGCCGAACAGTGTGAACAAAGAACATTCATATTACTATTTTTTTTTCTATTAACGGATTAATGGAATCGAGCAGAACCCGAAGCATTTGCTTCACTGCGGACGACAAGAGGGACAATTTAGCCAAAGAAATCCAAGCTGAAGCACGAGACGCCGCTGGGCCCTTTTCGACCCAAAAATGTCAGGATCGAACCTGGACTTTCCGGACAGGAGATGGTCATCCTACCTGTCAGTCCACCTGAACATTCCTAGCAGCAACGACAATTGGAATAACTAATCGCTAAATAAATAATTACAATTGTAATTCAGTACAATTCAACTTAGAGAGGTGAATGTGCAGTAAGAATTAACACCCATCGAATGGGTGTTTGCTTATTTCAATTCATTTCTTGAAGAGCTGCGAGCTTACAAGACCACTCGCCCTGTAAAATAACAACTGGAAAAAAATAACAAAGATTTGGGTCGTAATAAAAAAAATGACATTAAAACCCCAACGGATTAACAGTCCTGACCTTATCGGATTGATGTTACCCTCCCCTCCCGGGCTCCAACCCCTGCTAGTTTTGCCCCAATCGTTGCTATTTTTTCCCACTTTTTGGACTTTCTAGGGGCCTTAGGTAAGCGGAAGCCTTAACATGCAGATACATCTGCATTTGACCTAGCAATCAAGGCTCAAGCGCCCGACAATTCTGTTCCGCATGTAGAGACACCAAACCTATACCTTGAATTGCCAATGTCGTAATTTTTACTACAGAAATTTTGGTATGAAATTCCAGAATTAGTCGTCTTCACTTCTGTTTGGAATGATAGATATTCAGTTGCTGCAGCGATTGCCATAATGTAAATTTTCAGGGAAGAAAGATCAACGGAAAATGCATTCGTGACATGTAAGTGCTTTTATGCTCTTACGGAAGATGTGTTCCATCTTCATATTCTTGAAACTTGTTATAAGAATACACGGTCTGTACCGTAATTAAACAGCAAAATTAATGTTTCCGTTTTGTTTGCCTTGATTTCTTTACATCATTTACAGTTCAGTTACTCAAAACTAAAAAAAAAAGCCTTTTATAGAGCATTGAAACACCCTCCAAAGAAAAAAAATACATATATACTCGATTCTCTCAGTTGCCTAGACAGAAAGAAAAAAAATATTTGCTAACGGGATTTGCTGGAAAGCCATATAAAACTAAAACATCCCACTCCTGCTTGATTTTCTTCCTTTCAAGAAACACTTTCTAATAACGTCTTAGTCCAACCACAAGACTTGTTTTTCAACTATTCAAAAATGGGTCACTTGTGTGGCCAAGAAACCGTAAACGATATCATCAGACAATTTCTATAAAATGATTGAGCTTTTAGGCCCGAGAGTAAAAACTGAGCATTTCTTTTCTGTTCTTGTTTTTATTTATTTTTTATTGTAACAGGTTGCCACCCCAAGTCATCTACCTTGTGGTAACAGATCAAGCCGCCCTTAGTTAATGGTTAGGGAAAATACATTTTCTTTGCCGAGGACCTGGCAACGATGAAGAGATATGTCAAGCTTAAACTTCCAAGGTATGATCGAAATGTCACCACTTTGTTTTGTTCATTATCTGCATATATCTATATACACACATATTTATTTTAACGGGGATGGTGATGTGGACGGGGATAGGCACTCATTGTGACAACTAATCCACATACAGCAAAAAAAATTTAACAATAGGGCGAACAAGTTTATTCTTTCATCAGTGAAAGAGGGAGCATTGAAAAAAAAGAGAACGTTCATTCTTCGCACGGTACCACTGAAAAAGAGCGAGCGGTTGGCAATGTCTATTACATAATAAAAATAAGTAACGACGTATTACGACATAAAATGTTGACGAAAACTGGGCTATCAAACTCTGGGCCCCAACAGAAACAACAGCCAATCCAATGCGACAACAAAAGAAGCAGTGTGATGATATGGCGTCGCAGTGTGATGACGTGGGATCACCTAATACATATATAATCTAGCAGTTGTGCTCGGCTTCGCATGGGGTTTTGTTTCGCCCGTGGTTATTTCCCACTTTTTGGTCGGGGTGACCTGAATGTTGACAGCTTCAAGCAATTTTCCTTCCTGTAATACTCCCCTTTTCCTCCCATCTTCTCCCTCCCCCTTCCCTCCCCCTTTCCTCTAATCATCTCCCTACCCTCTTCCTCAGCGTCCCTCTCCTCTTTTTACCAGATTTTGCCAAAACTGAATCGGGCACTTTTTAGGTTCAGTTAATGCTTAATGGTAATAAATAAATAGACATGAATTGCTGGAAATAATATTAAGGAAAATTGAAAATAAGCCAACAGCAAAAATCATACACTAGAAATATCGTTGTTCAGTAAGCCACCTTTATGCACTTACGTTTCGTCGGAGTGGCATGACCCGGATTCGAACCAGCTACTCAGTTCGCCCCCAGATCACTTGCATAGAGCCTTAATAGCTATGGCCGTTATTTCTAGTGTATGATTTTCGCTGTTGGCTTATTTTCAATTTTCCTTAATGGTAATAAACGCACCGCATCCTCCCTCCTAATCTCTGTAGTTACTAATCATTAGAATGCCATAAGAAGGGCTGACAGACACTGCCCCACACACGGGTTATGGGCTATTGGTAACGCTTCTCTTGTATCACAAAAATAAATTCGTCCATGCGGTGAATAAAGCTGGTTCTTAGTTCATTTTGATGTGCCCTTTTCATATGGCCTCTCCTAATTGCGCGAGTGGTTTACGGATTAGGGACCTCTAAACGACCAGAATGATTGTTTTACATTGTCATTATGCAACAAAGCCAAACTGAACATTACATAAATCCGCGCGTTTGCAAGGAGATACTGTAGTACTAATCTAGACACACACTAGTGTGTCGCGCCAAGTTAGGCAACAATCATCACAACAAACATCACATCAATTCAATTGTCGAGGTTGTAAACCATTGTAGCGCGACGCCATAGCGTCAGTGTCTTATATCCTGAAGCAGAGTTTGGCACATTTCAGGTACTTGGGGAAAAATAATAATGCGGTACAAAACCTTAAATTGTGTTGAAATCGAGAGCAATGACCCACTTGACAAAAATTAACTCGTTTAGAAATACCAGCTAAGCTGCTTTCAATGCAAAATCTGACCCTCAATAACGTTGTAAATGTGTTAATAGTTACTAGTAGCTAGCTAGTCCACTCATCACCATGTTAATTTCCATAGGGTGATTATTCACCGATACCGAGATAACGAGAAGGCTTCCAGCATGATGAAATTGGACGAATGGCGGCAGTACGATACGAATGGCTGCAGTACATGTTTAAAACAATGTAAAACAATCATTCTGATCGAATGGCTGCAGTACGATACGTACCTTTTATGGTTTGGAGCCTAGGGGTGTAACGGGGATGGCGTGGGATGGCGCGTAAGTACGAAAACATTGTTATAACCATTGTTAGTATTGTCGGCATCGTCTCTTATTGGACGACCAAAGTTCGGACAATGACAACGTGTATACTCGTGCGTGCACTAGTATATCACGGTAAATCTATAGTGTATATATCACTAGTGTATAACGATAAATCTAAACAACGTTGCCAAAGAAATTGTATTCACATCCAATTCACGAAAAATAAACCAACTGTAAAAAAAAAGTAAAATAAACAAAGCCAAAAAGTGGTAAAGAGGCCACCAAGTTGAGAGTGGTTCGGCCCTTCAAAGGAGTGATAACAATAGACCAAAGCTAACTAAACAAAACAAATTACAACAAAATTAAAACCAAATCAAAAACCTATAAAGAGATGACTAAGTTGAGAATGGTTCGGCTTCTAGGCAAAAGGTAGCAAATTGTTGAAAACCAATTTCTTGTTGAGGTGTCACTTTATTACACATCTGCACGGTAGTGGAGTTGAGTCAATACACAATTTTAAAAACAAGCGGCTACAGCGACTACCTAGTCGCATCCGGTCTTCTGTACAGTTCTGAAACTACCAATAGTGACGCACACATCTCTATCACGCATTGCAACAGCTATCTCTATTATATAATCTAAAAGCAGTAACCTCAGAATTGTCCGTTAAAAATGTGTTAGCTTTTAAGCTTATTTTACATTTTAGGCGTAATTGTCAGCGTTTAGGCCTAATTTACAACTTTGTGCAACGTAGCCTATATAGATCAGTGGTAGCAAGGAAGGGACAAGAGAAACTTGACGTAAGTTGACGTTGCCAGGGTAACGTGATTTTAGGCCTAATTTTTTTAACGACAGTTTTAGTTTCGTAAGTAGCAGATAGGCCTAATGGAGAATTTGGTTCGATCGTAAGCCTATTCATTCACGTAACAATGCGACAAGACGCTTTCAAACGAAGCTAAAGTGGTTTTTGTTTTTTACGGCTGCGTTAACACAAATCTTGAGGATTTCAATTCGACGATGAAATGTTATTATTTAATTTAGTTACGTCGAAGAAGTCTATTAGACCGCCCGCGCAATGAGCGACTCGGCCGCGCGGCCAGGTTGCTGCAGCCAATGAAAATGATTAGGGCGTGGTTTTACGTAAACGGTAAGCATACTCATTGGCTTCAGCGACCTGGCCGCACGGCCAAGTCGCTCAGTGCGCGGGCGGCCTTAGCTATAGGGAGGTAACGATGTTTTAATTTGCCATGTCATTTAATTAACTTTTGACACTGAATCTAACGTTGTAAACATTGGTCATCTCTATATGGTACCGTTGCGAAGTTGAAAAAAACGACGGACGGGCAGACGGACGAACGGACTTTCAAAGTCGTTGCAATAGTCTTCTCAGTCGGTACGGCTGTACAAAAGACTAAAAGGAGTGATATCATATCAAAAACCAAAACTGGTAAAAGGAGCCGCCAAGTTCCGAATGGTTCGGCCCTTCAAAAGAGTGATATCAAAACAACAAAACATACGCCAACATAATCGTACCGAATAATACTTTGGACGTTAAATGAAAACTTGAAGATTGCTACCGAAAGTAGCAATGTTCTAGTTTTCATTTAACCTTTGAACTATTAAGCGGTGCGATTAACTTGGCGAATGTTTTGGTGTGATGATATTACTCCTTTGAAGGGCCGAACCATTCGGATCTTGGCTGCCACTTTTACTAGTTTTAGTTTTTGATATAAGAAATACTAATCGTATGAAAAAAAGTGACGGCTCTCCTCAAAATGTAACGAACCCCCCCCCCCCCCCCCAAAAAAAAAGAAGTGGACCAGAAAACTAGATTGGTGTTTCCATCTCATAATTGATAAGAAGAAAAAATGGATTTCATCAATTTGGACCAAAAATATCTAATTTCTACCCCAAAATAAAAACTTGTTAAGGATTCCCGTCAAGCTTTATGGCCGTGTGAAATCGTGATATCAAACGCCAAGCTCTTTCGCCAAGCTGATACCACCGACTAAGACCTCAAACGTTAAATGAAATAACTGCAAATTGCACAGTAAGCAACTTTTAAATATTTCATTTAACAGTAATATTTTCGTACTTACGCGTCTTGCCGCGCAATCCCCGTTACACCCCCAGGCTACAAATCATAAAAGGTATGCAGTTCGTATTGTACTGCACGCATTCATTCAATTTCATAGCTGGAAGCCTTCCCGTTATCTTGATATCGATGACTAATCACCCTATGGGATTTAACCACGGGGTTGAGCGGAATACCTAGCTAGTAACTACTAGTAACACATTTACAACGGTATTGAGGGTCAGATTTTGTTTTGAAAGCAGCTTAGCTGGCATTCCTACACAAGTTAATTTTTCTCAGGTGGGTCATTGCTCTCGATTTTAACACAATTTAAGTTTTTGTACCGCATTATTATTTTTATTCAAGTACCTGAAATGTGCCCAACTCTGCTTCATGATATAAGACACTTGGCGCTATGGCGTCGCGTTACATTTGTTTACTACCTCGACAATTGAATTGACGTGATGTTTGTTGCCTAACTTGGCGTGTGTCTAGATTAACAACAACAAAATGCTGTAAATCTGCCTTTAAAATAGATGGCCCCAGTAACTTTAGGTTAAAACTTGGAATTAATTCAAAAAAAGCTGAAAGCTGGCACATAGGTAGCTAGCTACCAATGGTGTATTTAACATACTAAAAGTTCCATGGGCTAAGACGCTCGCTTCCTTCGGTACATTGGAAAAATGGTGTATGGGTGTGTATGGTTGCGCAGGTTTGTTTTCATTGGTCTGATTTTGGTAGTTTTCGATGGTTTTAGTCGTCTGTACAGCCGTACCGGCTGAGAAGACTATTGCAACGACTTTGTCCGTCCGTCCGTCGCTTTTTTTAACTTCGCAACGGTACCAGAAATTGACGACCACTGTTTACAACGTTCGATTCAGTGTCAAAAGTTAGTTAAATAACATGGCAAATTAAAACATCGTTGCCTCCTTATAGCTAATAGACTTCTTCGACGTAACTAAATTAAATAATAAAATTTCATCGTCGAATTGAAATCCTGAAGATTTGTGTTAACGCAGCCGTAAAAAAAAAAAAAAAACATTTTAGTTTCGTTTAAAAGAGTCTTGTCGAATTGTTGCATGAATGAATAGGCTTACGATCGAACCAAATTCTCCATTAGGCCTATCTGCTACTTACGAAACCAAAACTGCCGTTAAAAAAATTACGCCTAAAAAATGAAAATTAGATCTAAAATCACGTTACCATGGCAACGTCAATAGTTGCTACGAGTCGCTGCTGCACTCCTGTCCCTTCCCTACTACCACTGATCTATATTAGGCTACGTTGCGCATTACATTGTATTCTGTAACTGTGTGCGCGTAGGCATACCATGTTGCAAAAATGAATAGGCTTACTGTATACAATCCAAATATCTCCGTTAGTTGCTACGAAATTAAAGTTCTAAATTAGGCCTAAACACTGACAATTATGCCTAAAACGTAAAATAAGCTTAAAAGCTAACACATTTGTAACGGGCAATTCTCATGGTTACTGTTTTTAGATTATATAATAGAGATAGATGTTGTAGTGCATGATAGAGGTGTGCGCCTCAACATTGGAAGTGGACAAACTGATCAGAAGACCAATGCGACTAGATAGTCGATGTAGCCCCTTGTTTTGTTTTTACAACGGTACAACCACACATACACAGGAACCTGTACGTTATGACATATCAAAATATACCAACAGGCCTTTATAAAATGTTTATTACAAATTTGTGTGTTTTCTTTCGTACAAATTTGACAATTTTATGTCAAACAAACGTAGGAAATCAAAGAAATAAGTGGACAGACAAAAAGTTGAACAGAGGCATAAAAACAAATTAATAGAATTAGCCCGAAGAAAATGATCTATAATGCTTACAGTTTGCAGCTCTTGTAAAGGGTAAGAACTACGTACGGATCATCGATCTTCATCGTCCAGTGGAAAATTGAAACTGACAGCTCCTCGACGTTCCCATATGTAGTAAGGCGGCTAGAGGGTTGAATTGTTCACTTTGAAAAGCATGAAGGGTAGCCGGAAAAAATAGCTATGATAGCTAGTTCAACCCCCCCCCCCCACCACAAAAAAAGCTGATTTACCCTCCCTAAAAAAACCAGTATTTTGATATGTTACCCTTAACCGTTAACAATTCAAAAGCATTATGTGACGCAAAAACGTTCAGCACACTATTCTGAACTGGAAAGGTGATGTACATCTCTTACGTAAACACAACCCTTCAACCCCAAAATCATATTTAAAGTACATCACCCTTAATTGACGTGAACGCTGCTTTTTTTACTTGGTTGTTATAGTGATTGTCGAATTCAAAGTGCTTTTGCGAGCTCTGTAATATCCAGAAATAGACATGCTTAAATTTTCTGAAAGGTGGGGATCTATTAGTTTCATCAATCCTAACCTGAATAGTTTAACTTAGATAGGGACGCCCATTTAAAGGTGAAGAGGTAATGCCGTTGCGGCGAAAGCGTTTATGGTGATTTTCGAATTCAGAGTGCTCTTGCTAGCCCTCTAATAGCCAAAATAGTCAAAATGGATTTCTGAAATGTGGGGATCTATTCTTTCCCTCAATCCTAACCGAAATTGTTTAGCTTAGATACAAATACAAATATGAGCACTTGAGTACAATGAGCACTTTGAATTGAACTGCCCTCCAATTACAGCTACACCTTTAAGCGGGCGTAGGACGGTCCCAACCTAAACTAAACAATTTCTGTTAGGATTGATGGAAAGAGTAGATTCCCATCTTTCAGGATATTCTAAGCATGTCCATTTCGGGCAATTAGAGGGCTCGCAAGGAATCTTTGAATTTGAAACTCAACATACGCTTTCGCCGCTACGCCTTTCCCTCTTTTTGCATGTACATTTCGGAGTATTACAGGGCTTGCAAGAGCACTTTGAATTCGAAAATCACCATAAATGCTTTCGCCACTACTATTCATCTTTAAATGGGCGTAGGATGGTTCATATCTAAGCTAAACAATTACGGTTAGGATTAATGGAAAGAATAGATCTCCACCTTTCATAAAATCCAAGGCATTTTCATTTCGGTCTATTAGAGGGCTCGCAAGAGCACTTTGAATTCGAAGATCACCATAAATGCTTTCGCCACTACTATTCATCTTTAAATAGGCGTACGACCGTTCATATCTAAGCTAAACAATTACGGTAAGGATTAATGGAAAGAATAGATCTCCACCTTTCATAAAATCCAAGGCATTTTCATTTCGGACTATTAGAGGGCTCGCAAGAGCAATTTGAACAAGAAAATCACTATTACAACCAAGTGAAAAAAAAACAGCGTTCGCACGAATTACGGATGATATACTTTAAATAAGATTTTAGATTTCAAGGGTTGCTTCAACGTAAAAGACGTATATCACTTTCTTGTTCAGAATTGTGTGCTAAACGTTTTTGCTGCACGTTATGCTCTTGATTTGTTGGCGGTTAAGGAGTTACATCCCCAAAACAGTTTTTTTTGGGGGCGGCGGGGTGTAAATCACCCTCTGCCATCCTCGGGGGGGGGGGTTGAACCTGACAACGCATGTGCATCCATACCAAATATCATGGTTTTCACAGTAAGTGAACAATTTAACTCTATAGCCACCCTACTACAAGTGTGGATGCCATGTTACTTAAGCCCTTTTACCAATGTTGTACCGGAGGAAGCAAGTGTCTTAGTCCAGGGTACTTTTTGTATGCTTCAAAGTAATGCTAACAAGCGTTAACACGAGAACAGGCGTTGAGGTGGGAATAAAGACATGTAATTTCTACCTCACTTGGCATTGGCTTGAGAAACAAAACGTATTCCTTGTTTCAAGGTTAATTAAATGCTGACTGCTTGCGACTTTAGACATGCTTAGACACGGGGGTGGAACGGCATTGGAAACAACTTCTTTATGCCACTATGTTACCATGCACAATGCGAGCTTTGTAAGGGGGAAGATTAGGAGCAGTGGTCGAGTGACCCCCTCCCCCCTCCCCAACCAAGTGGACACCAGATCAAATCCGGTCACTGACCAATGTATGGAATTAATTTGGCAAAAGACCTTAGTGTTTAATATCACGATTTCAGACGGCAAAAAAGCTTGGTTCGGAATCTTTAACAGATTTTGTTTTGGGGAGATTTCACATTTGTGGGCCAAACTGATACAATTTGCGTCCAGCTAGTAAACGGAAGGTCCTGATTTCGAGTAATAGTCGGGACAGATGTAGTCGTACTTTCTTAGAGCTACGGCCTCTCAAAGGAGTGATGTCAAATTAAAATATTAGAAAAATTACCACTCAAGCTATTGTTGACGTGGCGCATTGTTACACATCTGCAGACTGGTTCAATTGGGTCTAATACCACACAATTTTACAAAAAAGAAGTGATATCATATCAAAAACCAAAATTGGTAAAAGGGACCGCCAAGTTCCGAATGGTTAGGCCCTTCAAAGGAGTGATATCAACACACCAAAACATTCGCTAAGTTAATCGCACCGAATAATACTTTGGACGTTAAATGAAAACTTGAATTGCTACCGAAAGTAGCAATGTTCTAATTTTCATTTAACCTTCGAACTGTCAGTGGGTACGATTAACTTGGCGAGTGTTTTGGTGTGTTGATATCACTCCTTTGAAGGGCCTAACCATTCGGAACTTGGCGGTCCCTTTTACCAGTTTTGGTTTTGATATGATTGTTTTTTTCACAATGCCTTTCACAATGCTTCTGCGTGCTCCGTTCAAATTATCATGAACTAAACCTATGTCAGTTAACATGAGAAAATCTGGTAGCCTACGTGTTCTGGCTCCAAAGAACAAATTGTATAGGTGAACAATTGTAATGTGCCGTAAATGGCGTTACTGTCAGTTATTCTGTCAGTAACAATTATTTTGTCCCTATGAACCAGCTGTATAGCAAAATGCCACCTGACTGCATAATAAAATTCCACAAATACATAAGAATCACACACTCTTTTAATTTTCGGCCATAAACTCTTCTTTTCGGCCTTGGTCAAATTTCATAAAAACACACAAAACTTGAGAGGTGAATTCGTCCGTATTTTGGGAATGGAGCTGAAAGTCAATGTGAATGGCTCCATATATCTAGTCATTCTTTGACTGTCAGTAGTGAAAAAAAAAACCGCCTTGTTTTATAACTTGACCTTGTATTCTTATTATATTGCTGTCTCTTGACTAAATAGAAATCAGAACACCTTTGAACATCACGTACGGTTGATTCTTTGTGCAATATCGCCTACGTGACCAAAAAAGAAAAAGAAACGGACAACGCCTCTACATATTGTTCGGTTGGTCAAAGCAGTGACCTGATTTTCTTCTTCTGCTCGCGTGCACCACAACACGTAGCAAGCAAACCCCATCACTCCACAGCCTACTACTCAAAATGAGTGCAACTGCTATTTTTCATCCCGATGGTCAAAATGTATGGAAAGCACATCGTGGGCGTGAGATGAGTTAAGGCAGCTTGACGTCCTCTTCAAGGCTACCAGAGAGCATGAACACACTTCGCATACTCCATTGGCGTCGATCCATGCTTCATGTAATTTCTTTGATTCCAAGAGCATCACAAAATCGATGTACTCATTATTTTGATACAAACTAATTGCAATCATTGCTCACAGTTCGTCCATCGCATTCCTTAGCGCGTCTGCACTTCGTCTACATCTTTCAAAACATACGGTTTGTTTGTTTGTTTGCAGGATTGTTCGTCTACTCCTCCAGAAGTAAGCCCGTACGAAGGTGAGAGTAAATGAAAGATTACGACAGAAGCAAGAAACTTACTGAAAAGGTTTAGTTTACGTGGAAATTGCTCACTTTGCTCGCTGAATCCACACACTTCCGTGTTTAAAAAACGGAATGTTTGACAACTTTTTAAACCCTACAGGTCTGCCTTTTTCCGTGCTTCAATCACTTGAAACAAAACCAATTTTAAGTTTTATATGCAGTATGGTGCAAAATGTGTCGTCCCTAATAAGTTTTTTTTTTGGCAAGGAAGTTTATTTCTACATTCGTACTTTGGACTAAAATCTCGAAGTTCATAACACGTGTCAACAATGGCTGGCCCGAAAACAAAGTCAATTTTAATTTTCTACTTATTTTGAGATCCATATATTAAGATATGTCGTGTTTCTGTTACTTCGTACTGATGCAAACAAATTTTTATCAGAGAGAGTTTCCTTTGGAATGTCAAATTTGGTTCACGCATAATAAATTTTGCATGAACAAACTATTACGTCATGAACAAACGTCATGTGAGTAAAAAAAAACTTTGACGTTATTTGTGCATCTTTTTCGCGTAATTGAGGATCATAAAACCAAGTCACAGCGACAAAAATAGGCCCAACGGAAGTACAATTTAATTATCTTTCGTTTGGTCCTATAACTCCCATCTTTGTAGGTGCCTTGGTTCAAGAGAAGTAGAGATACAAACACATTCACGCACACACGCACGCACATCATACGTTTTTAATGATGTAGATAGTAGATCGTTTTAACTTAATATTGTTTCTGAAATCTTGCACACATGTTTAAAGTAGCACTTTTAAACTTGGGTCTGAAAATATTACGACGCTCTTACTGAATCCATTTTGAATAAATAAGCAAACCTGAATATTAACAAATGATTACACCACAGCAAATTAATCTAAGTTCGACTTACAAAGACTCGCTACTTACATATTTACCACTTATTTGGTAAGCTTTAACTCAGACGTATGAAAAGACCCTAACCATCGTCGGTGGAGGCCAAACCCCCAACTCTCTAAAATTGGAAATTATTACTCGGGAGTTGCCTTAGCCTTTTCTGTTTTATTTAATGTTAATTTTAAAATAAAATACTTCGTAGTGTTGACTGCGGATGTGGATTAAGCTACACGCTAGTGTGTCGCCCACCAAGATGCAACGATCGCATTAACGTCCGTCCTATCCAGATGAAATCATGGTGACCACTAGCCACTTGCGTCTTTTATACCTAAGACAGTTTGGCTGTTTTCAGGCATTTGAGGAAAACTAACAGTGCGACAGAAAAGACTGAAACTTTGTATGATCGGGAGACTGGTTGCCTGGCAACATAAAAGTCACTGTTAGTGACATAGCTTAACGTTTTCTTGTTGAAAAAAGGTGTGAATAACGTTGATATTTGCCTAAATTACTAGCTAGCCGTATAGCTAGCTGCTAACTAATTTCACGAAAATAAATTCTTCCATGCGGTAAATAAACTGACATACTGTAGATACTGTATTTTAAGTGCATGTGGAACGTGCCTTGTGGAACGTGCTCATTTCACGCATTTCTTCCAGAATCAATACAATTTTTTTCAAAGATCTTTATTAATCAATAAACTTGCTGAAATATGGGTGGTCAGCTTCAAATTATAGGTTTTTAAACTGATTGGTTTCGTTCTTATTTACTTTGCTTTCGTTTTATTTCAATTTGGTTTCGTTAAGTTTCAAATTGCTTTAGTTTCTTTGCACTTTGGTTTCGTTTCTTTGCACTTTGGTTTCGTTTCTCTTCATTTTGCTTTCATTTCTTTTCATTTTGCTTTCTTTTCTTTTCAGTTTTCTTTCGTTCTCAGACAATTCTCAGATTTTAAGGACAAATTACTTAGATTAAAGAAAAGATACTGAGTTACATATAGTTAATAAAATGAAACTAGCGGAGTCGCTCGCTTCGCTCGCTCATTCCGCGTCGTCTCGCTACGATCGAGGAGCTTTCATGCTGCAACTCTTGTGCTGCTGACAGACATTCCACGTCTAAAACGATCAAGAAAATGGTCAGAGAGCAGTAAGCGTTTTTCGTAAGGCTTCACTGCCTAAACAAATGATAACCATAAATCATTCCAACAGTCTGGCCATCCGAGAGCTACGTGCGCATCGATCCATGCTTCCAATAATTTCTTCGATTCCAAGAGCATCGCAAAATCATGTTCTGATTATTTCGACGCAAACTAGTTGCAATTATTGCTCACAGTTCGTCCATCACATTCCTAAGCGCGCCTGCATTTCATCTATATCATTCAAAACATACGATTTATTTGTTTGCACATAAATTTTGTACGTCTTCTTCAGAAGTAATCTCCTATGAAGGTGAGAGATGAAAGATTGAGAGAGAGCAAAGTTGAAACACATTGAAAAAGTTTAAGGGCACGTTTACGCAACGACTCGCATTTACATTCTCGCAGCTAGAAGCTATAAATCACCTGAAATTCCAACATGGCGGTGGCTTTAGCTCTCCCACCTAGCAACGAAAACAGTCAATAATGTGAGTGAAGATGCGACTGGGAAACTTGTTTTGAGGAATTCTTCATCTTATTGGCACGGATTATAAGACTGCAATCATTTACTCAAACGCTGTCGAATAAGCTAATCTAGGTAGCGTTGTCACCATGGCAACGATACCTTTAGCATCGCGATTAGCTTCTCGCTGCGAGAATGCAAAGGCGAGCCGTTGCAAAAACGTGCCCTAATTTAGGTGGAAATCGCTCGCTCTGCCTGCTCAATCAACGCACCACCGTTAGATTCGAGTGTTTGGCACCCTTTTAAGCCCTAACCAGACTGGCTGCTCGCGGCTGCACGCCGACGTAGTATGGTGTAAAAAAGACTTCAATATTCGTCCTTAACGCAACATCAACCACACGATTGCTGCAATGTTGACCTTGTAGGAACGTAGTTACGCATAGCTTCGCACGAAATTTTCTTCTGTCTGGAGAGACCTTTAGTCTTCCGTACAGCCGTACCGGCTGAGAGACTATTGCAACGACTTTGTCCGTCCGTCCGTCGCTTTTTTCAACTTCGCAACGGTACCAGAAATTTTCGACCACTGTTCACAACGTTCGATTCAGTGTCAAAAGTTAGTTACATAACATGGCAAATTAAAACATCGTTGCCTCCTTATAGCTAATAGACTTCTTCGACGTAACTAAATTAAATAATAACATTTCATCGTCGAATTGAAATCCTAAAGATTTGTGTTAACGCAGCCGTAAAAACAAAAACATTTTAGCTTCGTTTAAAAGGGTCTTGTCGCATTGTTGCATGAATGAATAGGCTTACGATCGAACCAAATTCTCCATTAGGCCTATCTGCTACTTACGAAACTAAAACTGCCGTTAAAAAAATTAGGCCTAAAAAATGAAAATTAGATCTAAAATCACGTTACCATGGCAACGTCAAAAGTTGCTACGACTCGCTGCTGCAGCGTTTCTCCTGTCCCTTCCCTACTACCACTGATGTATATTAGGCTACGTTACGCATTACGTTGTAACACTGTAACTGTGTGCGCGGAGGCATACCGTATTGCAAAAATGAATAGGCTTACTGTATACAATCCAAATCTCGGTTAGTTGATACTTACGAAATTAAAATGTAAATTAGGCCTAAACGCTGACAATTATGCCTAAAACGTAAAAGAAGTCGCTTAAAAGCTAACACATTTGTAACAGGTAATTCTGATGGTTACTGTTTTTAGACTATATAATAGAGATAGCTGTTGTAGTGCATGATAGAGGTGTGCGTCTCAACATTGGAAGTGGAGGGACTGTCAGAAGACCAATGCGACTAGATAGTCGCTGTAGCCCCTTGTTAAAACCAGGTTTCCATGCATCAAGTCAGTTGATACAAAACCAGTTTTAATATCTATGCGTGTTACGTTGCAAAATACGTCGTCCTTCTAGGTTATTTTTTGCGTGCATCCTTTTCCAATTCACCTCTCTTTGCTCGAGATTTTCATGAACAAACTAGGACGTCATGAACAAACATCGAGAGGGTTTAAAAAAAACTTCAAGTGACGTTATTTTTTCCGGGTTTTTCGCTCATTAGAGGGTGATAGATAATATAAAGTTACAGCGATGAAAATAGGCCTATACTGAGCGCAATTTAATTATCTTTCGTTTGGTCCTACTCCCATCTTTGTAGATGCTTTGGTTCCAGAGGATTAGACGTACAAACACGCACGTCACACGTCTTTAATGATGTAGATGTGGCTTTAATCGGGTAACCAATTAAATAAATAAAACAAGAATTAACAAATCAATAAATCAAAGCATACATTACAATGCATAACATACAAATTAATAATGCAATCAGATGAATTTATCGTAGAAAAGTAATAAAAGGATAAGTCAAATAATAAATAATCAAAGAATAAATCAAATTATGACTCAATGAAAAATTCCAGCTAATCTCATGAGAATCATGTTTATTATTTAGACTCGTTAAAATAAATTTATTTTATATTTTATTTTATTTTCATTTTTTTTTTTTGGTAAACAGCCAATCGTACGCATTTTCTTTCATTTCTTTCAATAGTTGAAAGAGGGCAGCACAGTCCCGATGACGTAAACGTATGTTCTGTTTGATTGGCTTGATATCAACAATGGAGGATGGTCAGTCCATTTATTAGACGTATTTGCGAATAGTTGCGAATTGAGTTCTTCAGAAGGGGAAAAAATAGCAAATTGCATATAGCCGTATTTTGACTGGTGCTCGACCCAACTAACGAAATAAAAAAAAAATAAAAAAAATGTAGGCGTGATCAGAGAACGAAATCGTTGATAATCGGCGAGAACGAAAATTCACCTTGTGCTCCAACTGTGGAGAGCGCCGTCATGTCGAATTCTTACCCGCGCAGGAGCGTGCTGCCATCTAGGGAGCTGGCTTGCTATTAAATGTAACGGGTAGCTCTAAAGTTACGGCTATATGGCTGAGCGCAGTGTTCTACACGGACTCGTAGAAAAAAAAAAACCTGTCAATAAAAAAAAAAAAAACTCGCAAAAATCTCTTATTGGCTCCGATTAAGCTCCAGCTTCTCTTTAAATATTTATGTCGTTCAACAGGTTTATCAAAATGCGTGTTTGATCATCCGAAGGTAAAAAAAAAATAAACCATAATTGGCAGCCAGCAACAAAGAAATACCGAAATGTTTCGTAAAATTATTACGGGATAGGGCGGGCGTTTAGGTGATGGGCTATCAAAAATAACGAGGGTCGACCCTCATTTTGGGTTTTGCACGTCGGGTTTTGCACTTCAGGTTTTGCACGTCGCGAAAATAACAATGAGGTCCTATTTATTATGTATGGAAATACGAGTAATTATTTCACGTGGAGGTGCTTCTAGGTTCCATCCAAAAGAAGTTTCTATATTAATTATTTTTTTCTTTCAATCATTTTATAATGCGATACGTTTTTCCATTCAGGGAGCGCGACAGCGCTAGCTAGACCAAGGTATATCAGTTTTATAATGTAACTAGCTGAAGCAGGGGTGGTGTTGAGTTTGAACACTTGTTAGGTGTGGTGGTACCTCATGTGTATGTCCATATTCGACCGAATTAGGTTTCTTAAAATCTGAGCGCACACTGACTAATAAACGCTGAGTTTCATTTGCTTCGCTCATGCAATCAGCGTATCTTGATACTCAAATCACACAACTCACCACTAATACTCCCCTCCCCCCCATTTCTATGATCACTTCTATCACTTCTATTATATTCTTCCATGTTCATGCTGGCGGAAATGAATACGGCTCAAGGCAGTCTTGAAGCTGCCCCTTCGAGAAGCATGCTGTCCTAAAAAGCTTCCCATATGCTTCCCTCACACCAGATACGGTGTGTCGTTGGTTCTTACTTGGTTCTCACTCTTAAAGAAGTAGTGTTTAAAAGTACTAGTCTCGATTTCTACATTCTTATTAAGTAGATATTTATAATATTTGCAGTAACGAGTTCTACACGCATCCACACCATCTGATACCACACTGTCATTTCTTACATTTGCGCTCTCAGGCATATAGGTTCAGTCAGGAATTCCGTTATAAAAGTCACTTCAGGGTATGAGGACTCCGAATTGGTGGAATTATACTTGAAAATTGTACGCACGTGAGGATAGCGCAGCAAAGGGTTGGCTGCTAAATCGGAGCAGGCTCTGATCCAGAATGGACGGTTGTTATGAGCACTGGACATATACGCAGATCGAGCGCATGCTGTATGTTGAGCGCACACATGTACCTATGGCAGTGCGCAATCAGAACTCTAGGGGCCTGCATTTCCCATGGGAACGATAAACATAGTAAAGCCTCCGAAAATCAGAACTGCAGGGAATAGGGAAAAACTCGGTATAGCACTCGACGCACGGTTCTTTCGATTACACTCGATTTGTGCACTTGCCGCACGACAAGAATGGGAAAACGATTTCATTTTATTTCACTGTATCGGCTAAAAAACTAACGAGACGAGCTATAAGCTCCTGTTTTCGTCGTACCGGGTCAGTGTATTCCTGCTTCTACGTGAAACTTTGGAATAATTTGGTGGGGTACTTGGTATTTTGGCCAACTTTTCTCTGTCACCCTGAATACAATCCCTGGAAATGAATTGATGGTTCCTCATAGTTTGCTACTAGCTTTGTAAAATGTAAAAAAAAAAACCAGTGGGAACACGACAGGTTCACCCCTGAATCACAAATGCAATCTTCTGTGCCGTAAAAGCTATAAGAGTTAAGAAAAAAAATTCTTAGCCGGGTGGTCAGCCTCCTGGTATTCGAACTGACACTGAGAGGAGGCAAAAAGGCGGCGTCCAGCCACGAAAACAAGAGTAACACAGCCCTTTGTTTCTTCCACGATACACTTAGAAATACGCACTCCCACGTATAACCATTGGCATTCATAAAAAAAACGCTGGGAATTCATAAAAACAACAGATACGCCTGGTGCAGCAACCACGGACAGAAAGGTAACAAATCAACACGATTCGATGATAGCAAGTAGGGTTCTTGTGTAGCTTTAAATCAGGTCACACATACTAAATTTCAGTTGAAAAGGTCCACAGAAAAATCATGTTATTCTTATGGGTACTCTGGCCACGTTAAAACCTCTTATAAGTATACCTCAAGCACACTTGCTCAGTTTGTAAAATAATTCCGGGCCACTTGTCCCGAGTTCGCAGGGCGAAAAAGGAGCAAACGACCAGCACTTAAAAACCTTTTGGCGGGAGTAAAAACAAAGGTTATAAATACACCAAGAAAGTCCACATGGCAGAAGATTCCACTTATAGCTCGGAATCTGAACTTGAAGATTCAAGTGACTCTTGAGTTCGAAATTAACCCTGTTGCGCCAACAAGTGGAGTCACTTTTTACTAGAGTTAAACCTAACAGTTGGACTTTTAAAAGTCCTGAAGTAAATGGGCACAGGCTAACTCTGGCAGAGGATTGCAGATAAGACCTGACTCTTTTGCCCGAAAAATGGTACCGCAGGTATTTTGCAGAGGTACCACTGTTGCCCGTTGGTATTTACCCTCGTTCTTGGGATGGGGGAATTAAATTGTGACCATTCATGGGAATACGGCAAAGGTTTCGGCCATAATTTATCCAGGTGATAGGACACCAGTTACTGGTAAAATATGACCGGAGGCTTTGGACGAAGGTATCGAGGAATTCTTTAGGAAAAATGTTGTTCCTGCTAACACAGAAGCGCGCACAGAAGTAAAAATTGTCACATACAGCCAAGTTAATGTAATATCTGAAACTGATATCTTTGAACGTTTTCCCGATTTATTTTCACGTAGGAATATTTTCACCTGCGAGTGGGGGGGGGGGGGGGAGTAAAATACGTAGGAAAACATTGCTATAAGTTTATAGAAGCAAAAGGCGGTAAAAGATTCTAGCAGTGGAACTGTGTAGCAATACAATATCTCATGTATGTACGAGCATGCGAGCATATTCCTTTAGTTAGCCGGACTTTCAGAAGGATTTCAATCAAACCGTGAAACAGTTTGTCTAAAATTTTCTAAGCACAGGCAACAATTTTCAAATACCTATTCATTTTTAGAGTTTGGTGTCTGCAACGATTTTAAGCTTTATAGCGGTCAAAAACAGCATCTTTACCGCGGTAAACCTTGCCTTATTGCGTACTCTGGTTACCGTTCAGTTTAAAGGGCTCTTACAGGTGACTAATACAAAAAAAACGACAAACTACTTAAAAAAAAAAACTAATTAATGAAATGAGCCGATAAAATGTAACGATAAAAAAAAACCCTTTGATTTAAAAAATCAATTTGGTTATTGTTAGTTTTAAAATTTTTCGTGGATATAGTTTAATCAGAGGTGTTAATTTTTCGTGGATATAGTTTAATCAGAGGTGTTGTGCGGTATTGGCACACTCAATTTTTTTTTACAGATTTGAAGAAGTGTGCGTCGAAAAAAGAGGAGTGCGCCGTAAAAGAGGTGTATGCCGAAAACAAATTATGTGGTTCCTGAACAGTTTCAGCTAGATAAATCAGTAGGGTTTTTTTTTATCGTGGAAACGGCGGAATAAATAAGAACTCTGATACTTCGAGGACACCAACGACATTTGACAATTTTTAGTGCTAAAACCCACTTTAAACAATACAAATTTCTGGTTTTACATGAATTTAAGCTTCATGCTACACAATCAGTATTTCTCGCGCAATACTCGAGGACAGGTACAGTCTATAAATGTGACTGTCAACAGCTAGCCACATGATAATGCCTCATGGAATGTTGATAAACTTGTTAACCTACAGAGTACCGACGAATTAAAATTCAGAACAAAAATCGTGGTGGATCTTTCATTAAAAAAAAGTGTACTTAATATCAAGCGAAAATGGTTAATGTATGCTATCGTGCCATTCGATATCACGTATGAAACTGAATTTTATGGAAGTCATCACCCTTCCTCCAAGGTCGTTTCAACGCTGTTGCAGTTGCACTCGGAGTTGCATGTGCCTTCGTGTTTTCTTTTATGTACGTTATCCACGAAAATACTGTAATTACGACCAGTCGTTCAACAATAATTGTTGGCCACGTGGGACCTCGACACAGAACGAGAGCTGAAACAATGGATATCATTATCATAGAAATTGTCGTTGAGCCCTGCGGAACGTCCTTTTTTTTTTTTTTTATTTATTTATTTGAGCGTACAGGCCTATAACACCAAGTGCTCAGTCTAGCCTACTTAAAAACTAAAACCAAATGCCATCAGTACAAGAAGCAACTTACAAATCACCAAAAGAACCAGCAAGCACCCTGGACCCTATGCACGAGGTACCGGGAACAAGAGAGACTCCTGAAACTCTAGGTGAGCCGTTGTGTTGCCTTACAAAACCCCAAGGTCCTGCGCAGGGGGCCTATACCTAACACCGAGTGTGGGGAGACGCCGAGGGCTACGCGAACCGGGTCGACCCCTACATTATGGGCAAAGCGCCGCTGAGCAGCCCAAAAAGGGCACTCCACCAAAAAAATGACGTACAGTCTCTTCCCCACCGCCACAGGTACAAAGAGGAGAGCGAGACCACCCCAACCTGAACATGTGAGCCCTGAGCTGAACATGACCAGTTCGAAGTCTAGAGAGCAAACCCGCATCGCGACGGGAGAAACTGTCAAGAGACCTAGGGTAGGCTGTGGTTGGGTGCAACTCGTACAAACCCCTGCCCACTGGACTGGCAGACCACTCCGCAGCCCACTCACGCTCAACAACCCTCGCAACCACAGGCTGTAGGTCCCTGGGACCCATGGCAAGACTGATCACACCCCGTTCCCCATCCGAGCCCTGCCTGGCTAGACTGTCTGCCAGCTCATTGCCAAAGCAGCCTGAGTGGCCCGCAGTCCACTCAAGGGAGACTGACCTGCCACGCTGGCAAAGAGCAAAAAGCTTCCACCCTATCTCAAAAGCGATCGGGTGGGAACATTGGAGAGATAGAAAACAACGCCTCAGGAAGCCAATACTAGCCAACGAATCGGTGAGTACACAGAACTCGGGCAACTGCATATCCAAACCAATGTCTAGTGCCACAGAAATAGCCGCAAGCTCCCCCACGAAGGCCGAGGGGAGCGGGCGAAGAGAGAACCGGTACTCCAGCCGCCAACACGGAACACAGACACCAACCCCCCCTTCCCCCCGTTCCACGAAGAAGGAAGCGTCACAGAACACCTGAACAGCCGAACGACTAGTCGTGCCTCTTCCCGACTGCACAGAAGCCACCACCGCGGGACACCACAGCCACGGGGCCGGTGGATGGACAGAAACCGGAGTAGGAAAGCCACCCATCCCGTCCAGCAGAAGAAGCGTGGCCCCCTGGCCTGGAGCACCAAGCAAACCACGGGCCCTATCCGACAAGGACATATAGTCCAACAGAATACGACCCAAGGGGTCTGACCTGCCCCTCCCAACTGCCCGCAGACAAATTCTAGCCAACAGCTCCCTGGCCCGAAAGGCAACAGGGCGCTCGCCAGCTTCCACATGTAGAGCAGGCACTGGGGTAGATGGCAAACAACCGGTGACCACTCTAAGGCACTGATTCATAGCAACCTGAACCTCCTTAATCGCCTGCCGAGAGCTGGCCAAAACAGGGATATGAAAATCCGCACAAGAGCGAACATAGACCTTGTAAAAGGAAACGACAGTGGCACGCCTCGCAACGGACGCATTAGTAGCGATGGACCGCAGCACGTTCGAACGGGCTGACACATTTTGCTTCACGGCTGCCACATCATGGGTCCACAACAGTTGCGGGTCCAGCCAAAAACCAAGGTAGCGAACCTTCGGCTTCGCTGCGACCCGCGACCCGTTAACCAAAATGGAGCCCTCCCAGGACTTCCCCCGGCGGAAAATCATCAGCTCCGTCTTCGCACTGGCTAACTGAAGGCCTCTAGCCGCCAGTGCAGACGACCCCCTTGCAATAGCCACCTCAAGAGAAGCCAAAATCACAGGCAAGTCCCTCCCCGTAAGCCAAACTGCCACGTCATCTGCATACGCGACCACGTTGACCGAAGAGTTCATCTCTACTAGGACAGCGTTGATTGCCACTGCAAACAGAGCCGGGCTCAGACAACTACCCTGGGGGAGGCCGCGGTCAGTGGAGCTAACACTGGACCACGCACCCCCAGCCCTTGTCGCAAAGCGCCGCACGCCGAGCAGCGCCATAACCGCAGCAAGAAGCTTTCCGCCAACACCCAGGGACCTCAGGGAAAACTCTACCCACGATATATCAACCATATCGTAGGCCGCCTTTATGTCCAGGAAAACAGCTACGGCGAAGCAGTCATTAACCCGAGCCTCCCTGATGCCCGACTCAAGGTACAGCACTGCGTCCTGAGCTCCCCGATTCTTCCGGAACCCAAATTGAGCGCCGAACAACCCGCCCGAACCCTCAATTTGCCACACCAGTCTATTGACTAGTATCCTCTCGTAGACTTTGCGAGCGCATGAAAGGAGCGCAATTGGCCGGTAACTCGTGACAGAGGAGCGGGGCTTGCCCCTGCCAAGCACCGGGGTAAGGACAGAGAAAAGCCAGGAGGCCGGTACCGGGGCCCCGTCGAACCGAGTCTGAAAGAAGTCCAACAACGCCTTCTGCCCATCACGATCAAGGCCACGGAGGTCGTCATAAGAGACCCTATCAATCCCCACAGCACTCCCAAGCCGACAAGAGGCTAATGCCGCAGAGAGTTCCTGTAAGACCAGCGGCTGGTCAGCCTCATCCGACCCGACCCTCAAGTTGGTGGGCGGGGGAGGAGGACCCCTCGGTGCACCATAGACCTCCGCGAAATTGGCATTAAAAGCCTCAGCCATCTTTGGGCCCCTAAGAACCTCGTTGGAATGGCCAAAAACCCAAGCAACAGCAGGACTTACATCACGCGGGCGGACCAAGGCCCAGACACGCGACAGAGAAAGGCCCTGAGATACCTGGTCACATAGCCTCGCCCCAAACATCGCTTTCTCCCTGCGGAGAAGAAACCGAGTCTCTTGGGCAATCCCAACAAACTCGAACCACCGTTGGTCAGACCGACATCGGCAAAATCGCTGCCAGGCACGGCGACGATCCCGCACAGCAGTCACACACACCGAAGTCCACCACACCACCACATGGCCCCGTCTACCAGACTTTCCACGCAGGCAGCGCTTGGTACCACGCCTCCCACCAACCCACTTTCTAAGCCAAGGAGCAAACTCACCAGAATCGACAACTGGTGGAACCTGTGCAACGACACCACCAAGTCGGCCGTGCCACACGCCATCCCAGGTTAACGCCACAGGAAAGTGGTCGCTACCCCGTAAATCCGATGATACCTCGAATGAGAACCGGGAAGCCAGCTCGTTCGAGCAGAGGAACATATCCAGGACTGACTCCTGGATCTGGCCCCCATACCTCCTTACAAACGTAGGTGTGCCATTCTGCAGCACAGAGAGGCCCAAACAGTCCACGGATCCAGCAATCAGACGTCCACGGGCATCACAACGACCACTCCCCCAGAGCCAGTGATGTGCGTTGAAGTCCCCCCCTAAAACCAAGGGCCGGGGGAGGGACCCAACCCACTCCACCCACTCATTATACGAGACCCTTCCAGTGACGTGGACTATACCGATGGTCAACCACCCTAGGCCCCACCACACCCGGAACACGCATGCATCAACACCCCTGCACCCCCGAAAGGGAGGGGTCACAAACGGGACCCAATTCTTAATGAGAACCCTCACCCCTGAGCCGCCAGGACCAGCGACACACAAAAAACCATTTAGACTTGGGACAAACCCGACTGGCAGCTTGGTTTCAACCAAACCCAAAATTTCAACTTTAGTTCCCAACCACTCCAACTCTTCCCCCTTATTCCCTATACCTCGTACATTCCAGGTACAAATAACGAACGGAGCAGGATAAACACCACAACACACTACGGAGACACCTGCACCATCAGCAGCTCATTTTCTCCCTCTTGAGAGAACGTATCACTGTTCCCCCTGTTTGAAACAGACACTTCACCACCATCTGACTCCCCATTCAGCATAGCTACCTCGCTGGACCACGACATCGCTGCGTCACTACACACCACATCTACTCTGCCTAAGCTGCTAACTCGATCATCATCTGCTAACACTCCTGATGCACTGGTTTCTCCAAAGGCAACACACATATTTCCACCATTAGGAACACTTTCACTCGGTATATCACCTCCTACACTAACACCACAAAGTTGATCACCTTCACCACCACCAACACCAGGAGCTGCAGAATCCGGGCACACTTTCATCAGGGTCCCCTCCCCACCATCTTCCAACAAGTCACCCACTGAAGCCACTGCACCGCTCAGCAAATCACCACTTCCCTCCTTATCCTCGAAATCTTCATCACCAGCCAAAAGCGAAAAACGGTTCTCCTCCACTGCCACCTGTTTCGGGAGAGGTGGAGAACTGGCCAAAGCCGAACGGGAAGAAGCCTTTCGTCGCCGCGGTCTTCTCTGCGTAGACCAAGCGCTTGAAGAACCAGCTACTGGAGCACTCGATGGAGGGTCGTCAGCCCCAGCAGGAGCAACGGTACCCACCACCTCCTCTACAGCAGCTACAGGTTCGGAAGGCACAGGAGGTGCGAGGTGGACACACAGGGCGTCACGAGGTAAGGCTACGTTGCAAACATTGCAGACAACAAACGGGCAAAAACGTCTCACGTGTCCTCTTTTCCTGCATTTCAGGCACCTGGGTGGCCTGTCCGCTACAGACAACAGGGAGGCAACTCCCAGGACTCTAACGACATCAGGGACGTCCTCGACGAGCACCGAGTCCCTTAGCTTCAAAGTACCGCACCTAACCCCAGTACGGCAGTGACGCAATCCTTCCATTGAGTGGAACTCGTGTCGCAAACCAGAAACTTCCCCGAAATCTGCCAATGCTCTCACAATAGCTGCATCAGGCACGTCCAGTGGGAGCCAATGCATCCGGAACTTGAGGGAGCGATCCTGCAAGTCAAAGACAGTCGCTGGGTGGCCACCTACTTGAAGACGGCCCTTCTCCTTTACCAGCATCTTTGCCTTCCGGTCCACAAATTCTACCTGAAAGGCGTTATTTGCCCTCAACCAACAGAGGCCAGCAATTCGTCGCAAATCAACAATTTCCGCCAGTGCATCACGCACGTTTTCCAACAAATACGGGCGACCAGCCTCAGCCGCCAATATAACAAGTGTCCTCTCCATGGGAATGTTTGCCAGGGCTCCTTTGTACAAACGCTGTAGCCAGGTGAGGTCACGTGGGACCTCCTGTGGCTCATGGTCAACGATATCTTGGCGACCCTCCTCCATCTCAAACGCAGCAGCTTCGTCCTCCACCACAGGCTCCAACCGGGAGGTTACTACAGTCACATAGGAAGCTTTGGGAGCAATTGGCACCCCCACACCTGCTGACCCGCCTTCACCACCACTGGGTTTCCTATGGTACACCCCGCCCCTAACCACTCCTCTCCTATCGGACTCCCGATCTCCACCCACTTCCTCATTAACCACATTGTTACGATCTGCATTGTTACCGTCTGCATTGTTGTCCTCCATGGTGCCTATGTTATCATCCTTCAACCCTAGATCCACAGTCTCTTCGTTTCGTTCACTCACCCCATATAAATTCAGATCCACCTCATCCATACCAATATCTGCCGCCAACCTCCATATTTCCTGGTACTTTTCCTTCGACACCAAACCACAAAGAGCTTCTGCCTGAGTTAGGACGCCCCGCTGACGTAGGGCAAGCAAAAAACGGCGCACTGGCCTCGCCATCTTGTCTCACACACACACCTCCTTTATACCACCCACGACAATAATCAGTAATGAATAAAAACGATGTTCAAGCTTTGTTCGGGCCTTTTTTTCCATGTATCTTGTTACAATTGGTAACTTAGAAGCAGAGGCAGGAAAGAATAACTAGTTTCTTTGTGAGAAAAAAAGTTTTACGTAAAGAAATTACATGAGAACAGCCGTAATTTTCAGCAATTTGGCCTCGATCTCGGTCTCCTATCGATTTTTTTTTTTATCTTGGTCCTGTCTCCCCTCTATTAGAATGATGTTTGACCAAGTCTGTAACCTGGGTAACAAACTCGTGCAGGCTCCAAACCATGTTCTGTGCTACCCACTCACGTTTTTTTTCTGGGTTTCTTTACTGAAACAACAATTGTCGATAAAGTACCCAAAGCCAAAACGATGCGCAGAAAACCACGTCATCGGTGTCCGCATTTTTTCCACACTACGACAGTTTCTCCCCAGATTGTAGCCCTGGCAGGCAGGTTAAAAAGAGAAACAACGTGTATATGCATATCATTTATGGTAACGCTTTAACATCGCCAACAAATTGATGGTGAAAGCATCGTACGGTGAACGTTTTAATTGCTACTTTCATGTCATGGCAAGCAACATGCACGAGTTAATTTAAAGTTTGGCTGCGGTTGAAACGATCAGGTTACGAACCAAGGACGCCCTTGTGTTGTGACTGGGGCAAGCAGAGCCGGTGGGGGGGTCCCCCTGCCGTCTGACCCATTTCTCCAAGACCTACGTATACTAATTCATAGAGTTGGGGAGGAGAATTTGTGACAGACCCCCTAGCTGAAACGTCTTAGATCCCTTCCTATTAGTTCCGTCTAAGTTTATAGAGGGAGCCACGAGTTTTATGTGGGAATTTCTACTCAGTTTTCGGCCTAAAATTAAACTAAACTAAACGAAACTAGCTTGTATTCAATTATTATTTAGTTTAGCTTAGTTGTAATTTAGTCCACTCTAGATTTGGGCTAAAAAATGAGCAAAAATTACCAGATGAAACGCGTGGCGCCCTCTGAAAGCTCGGACGGAACTAATAGGAATGAATGTAACAAGTTTCAATAGGGACTTTTTAGAGTTACAAATTCTCCTCCCAAACCCTATAAATTGTTGCTTAAACTAATGTTGCGTCATTCCCTAGCTCAGCTTATGTGCTTGACGGAAGTCCTCATCTTTTTCCCTGGCTATGCTGTGCGCCACGTGACCATTTCAAGTTGTGCAACAGGACTGCTAGACCTGCAATTTCATTTGTAATTATTATAACCTCCTAAGGAATATAACATGACTAATTAATAAAATGAGGGAGTTAACCATTTGGATGCAACCTTTTTGACTGTCACTAATTAAACTTAGTAGCATACACTGGTGGAAAAAACTACGAGATTGTATCCTCCCACCCACCACCTCGGGGAAACTACCGTTCTTTTCCCCAGAAATAATCTCACGCTTCGCTCCTGTATGTTAACATGTAATGCTGGCGGCCCTAGTAGTTAGATGGGCTACTTATCCTTGCCTTCTGGCGAACATTAAGGTAAAACACATGGTAACCTTACTAATTAGATAAACGTACTATAACCAACCATACTGAGAAGACCATACAGTAACAGCTTACAAAAAGCCGTGAGGTCTATTCAAAAACATTGGAAATCTTAAAAGACCCACCGCTATGATTCTAACCACAAAAGATTGTGATGTGGGATATAAAAATATACAACACAAGCTAACAAAGTTTATTTCCCGAACGAACAAATAAACTTGTTAGCTTGTCATGTAACCTTTTTATTTCTCACAACCTTTCGTGGCTGGGAATCGTAGCGGTGGGTCTTTTTGCATTTCAAATGATTTTAATTGGATTAATT
>JAHWFP010075541.1:56854-72800 GCA_023313725.1 Lithobius niger
TTTTTTTTTTTTCGTTCGGTGGCGTTTGTCTTTTTATTCCCACGCTATATCTTATCACATTTTTTGACGCTAGTTTAAATAAATGAAAAAAAAAAAATGCCCCAAGTCATTCGTTATTTCTCTTGAGATTTTTGAAACGTGACGGAAAAAAAACCTCATTAGACGATGGGTGATAGTGAATTTCAAATCTAAGTTGGTGATAAGATTTTGAAACGAGCCTGCAGGATGTTGAATGATAAAACTTTTTCGTCGAAGGTGAGACATTTTATCGCGGTAACAGTGTTGTACTCTAATTCAGCTCTCCTGCTTGTGCTGTGGTAAACCAGTACACAGAAATGGAAAGAGTCCCCTCTTAAATAAAGAATAATAAAGTTTACTTTCGAAAAAACGTCAAGCTAAAGAAAAGGGTTGTTTCGTCGCTTTTTGATTCGCTTATCCGTTTTCGTCTCGACGAGCTTCAATAAGTCTGAAATAGGAAATCTAGTCGCTTTGGTCTTCTGTACAGTTCGTCCACTTCCAATGTTGAGGCGCACACCTCTATCATGCACTACAACAGCTATCTCTATTATATAATCTAAAAACAGTAACCATCAGAATTGCCCGTTACAAATGTGTTAGCTTTTAAGCTTCTTTTACGTTTTAGGCATAATTGTCAGTGTTGAGGCCTAATTTACAACTTTAATTTCATAAGTATCAACTAACGGAGATTAGGATTGTATACAGTAAGCCTATTCATTTTTGCAACACGGTATGCCTCCGTGCACACAGTTACAGTGTTGCAACGTAATGCGCAACGTAGCCTAATGTAGATCAGCGGTTGTAGGGAAGAGACAGGAGAAACGCTGCAGCAGCAATCGTAGCAACTATTGACGTTGCCATGGTAACGTGATTTTAGATCTAATTTTCATTTTTTTAGGCCTAATTTTTTTTAACGGCAGTTTTAGTTTCGTAAGTAGCAGATATAGGCCTAATGGAGAATTTGGTTCGATCGTAAGCCTATTCATTTATGCAACAATGCGACAAGACTCTTTTAAACGAAGCTAAAATGTTTTTGTTTTTACGGCTGCGTTAACACAAATCTTTAGGATTTCAATTCGACGATGAAATGTTATTATTTAATTTAGTTACGTCGAAGAAGTCTATTAGCTATAAGGAGGCAACGATGTTTTAATTTGCCATGTTATGTAACTGACTTTTGACACTGAATCGAACGTTGTAAACAGTGGTCGTCAATTTCTGGTACCGTTGCGAAGTTGAAAAAAAAGCGACGGACGGATGGACAAAGTCATTGCAATAGTCTTCTCACCCAGTACGGCTGCACAGAAGACTAAAAACAAAACGTTTTTGATATTGTTTGCTTGTGTAAAAACGTCACAACCAAAGAGTATGAACAATCAAGAATATAATAGTACGGCATTTTGCCACTTCTAATTCGCGTTGCCATGCCGGAAGAGCTATTTTTTGTAAGACGGCCATAACAACCACGTGTTCAACAAAATACCGAAAAACACTTAAAAAAAGGAATAATGCTTCCAAACAGATGACTCGAAGTTACCACATACGACAGAGAAAGCACCAGAAACGATGGTTAGTCAGTTGAACAAAAAATTATTGTTGAAGCTTTAAATCAGCTAAAGAATTGAATGCTAGAACAGGTAAACTGGTTCAGTTGTGAACCTTACCAGACATCAGATCTATGGTATCTATCTACACACGTGTAGACACATGTATAGGTAGCATAAACGTGATATCCGGTAAGGTTGAAAACTGAGCCATTTTAGCTATTTTAGCACGTAAATTCCAAAGTTCCAAGCCGAACCGACCAAATTCTTCCTTCGGTGACAGTTTGGTACCTTTAATGCACAGAAATCCACGAATAAACTAAACGGAGCCTTCCAAAAGTATATGTTGAGCTAAAGCGATATCGCCTTTAGACGCGACTTTCCAGCCACTATACACGCAACTGATGGATTCCATCTGGAGTTAGCCGATGGATTCTACATCATGCAAAGTCAAACATCAGCCACACCGAGTGCAAAACGAGCAGATCCCCAAGGTGTGTGCCCTAAATTTGAAGGAAAATTGACACAATAACATAATTTCAGAAAGGCCACCCAAATTTAAAAAAACACGGCAAGTTAAATTTTGGTTGCTTCCTTCTAGCTAATAACCTTTTTTCGACGTAACTCAATGAAATCATAACATTTGTTCGTTGCACTTAACCACTATAGGAAGAAACGCAAACATAAAAAACAAAAGGATGCTTGTAGAAATTCAGTTCAGCACGGTGACGAACGTGGGGTCTACACTAGCGATGGGAATTCAGAATATGAAACCTGAAATCGTCGTATCAAGGCGAATCGGTGTATATAAAACGAATAGAGCACGGAACAATAGACGTATTTACACAACAGCACGGAACAATAATATGCCTGCCTCTCATAGTTTAAAGATTCCTCGTTGCCCGGTAACGTGAAATCTCGCGACTGAAACCGTGTTGCATGGACGAATAGGCCTAACTCTCGACCCGGTGTTGTTAGCTGCTACTTACGAAATTAGATCGGAGGTAAATATTAGGCCTAAAAGGCCAGCAAAGAGCAGCAGTACGTCACACCAAAAGGCAAAGAGGCCAACTTAGCCCAGTGAGTATTGCACGGCCCGCATTTTTAAGGGGCATTAACAAATGTGGTATTGTCATTAAAATAAAAACTAGCTATAAGTTTGAAATGAAGATCTGTTCGTTCCGCCTACAACAGGCCCAAAGCCCGTTTCTTAGTAAGATAAATTCAAAATGGGTGTCTAATTTCAAGATGGCGCACATTCCTGACAAATAGATAAGATGAAAAAAATTCACTGTTTTAGGCCTAACTTGTCAACATTTTCTTCTTCATTCTGAATTTAAAAGAACGCGGACAATAATCAGCCCAATTTCAAAATCGCTGCCTAATTTCAAGATAGCACCCCAACACGCATTACAACTGCCATGGGGGATTTATTAATTTAATTTTTATTAGCTCTTTTGTCTCTGCAATAATTGAAAGAAATCGAAATTTTCCAAACGGCAGAATATCAGGTTAGAAGCACAGCACATTTAACATGAGATTGCAGGATTGCATCTACACTGAACAATAAATTATGCACCCTGTGATGTAGGATTCTTATCAACCTTGATTAAGAGATATCATTCCTACACGGAGCATCATTTATTTCTATTCTATTTCTTTATTGATCAGATGTAAAGATACCATTAGTTGTCAGTTCCCAAGGATACGGCGATATTCAAACAGTATGCAACAATGCTGTAACAACAAGTAGAAAAGCAAATACCGTAGGTGTAATAATTCAAAAATAACACCAAAAAATAACAAAAAATGGCGTTCGGTCGGAACGTCATTTATAAAAAAAAAAAAACTACAAAAGCTCACAACAACCTCAACAGAAATCATGCCCAAATTGTAATTCAACACTTATGAATGTATCCAGTCTATTTTGAAGGCACTGATGGAGGGGGTGGCGACCACTGACTCCAGCAAACTATTCCATTTACACATCTGAATGAGAAGTAGTTGTAAACTGCGTTGTAATGGTAAGGCACGATATTAGGTTTACGGGAGGAGCCTCGATTTCCAACGTACGAGGTACAAATGTCAAAAAAGATGTAGTTCACACCCGGAATAGTACAATGAAGACTTTGTAAATCAGAATCAGCGCCCCTCGCCGTCTGCGCCATTTTAATGAGGGGAGTTGCAGTTGTCGCAGTCTGTCGGCCATAACTCAATTTCTGCAAATGACGAATTTTCTTAGTAAAAGTTCTTGGAAGGTTTTCGAGTGCTCTTGAATCTTTTAGGTAAATGGGGTTCCAGAATGGAATGCCATATTTTAACACCCGTCGCACAATACCTTTGAACAGGGCTTAACATATAACCTCCGGTTCTTGAGAAGAAATAGTTGTATAATAATCATGAAAGAAGTTGAGACAGATCTGTGTGTCACTTGAGCAACAAAGCGCAAAGGTAAATTCTTTGTTGTTAATTGTCCCCATATCTCTCACAGATGTAAATTCATTGAAAATTCACCTAGAAAATACTGTACGTAGGAATTATTTCGGCCAACATGGAAGACAATAACTATTAATGCAATCATTAATGGGAATTAAGCATGTGTTGCTCCGCTGTAGAGCACCATCAAGTGAGGCTTGGCACAAAATGCGATCAGTATCAGTTTCAACCAGGGCAGCTAGACAGTGTCACTTGCGTACTTAGATTTGGCCGTTATGAGCTACCACAGACATCGGATATAAAAATCGAAAACAGAACAGGAGCCAAAACCGATCCCTGAGGAAACCCACTGGCAAATGTACATCATTCCGACTGGAGTGCTTTTAAAACGACCGCAATGGAGGGTATAAATTGAAAGGGTTGACTCACGCTTGCAAACAAAATGAGCCAATTTAATTCGTCTCCTTCAGCAAAAATTACAATAAGAATTATTTACAATGTGACATCGATCAACTTGAATTTGTCCTACAAAACGACAAAGAGCATCTCTGCCGCTTGTAGCTACCTTTTGCGAGTGTCTCTGGTGGTAAAACGTCCTTTCCATTTATAACAAACTTCCTGCCAAAAGCCAAGTTACAAGTTGCAAAGAATGGAACGTCCGTCCATGTGGAAAATTTGTTGCTACTCACGGTGTTCTAAGGCTGGCAAATGTTTCCAAAAGTTCTTACTTGTCGAACGGGGTAATGACCTACAATTGCTGATAATTACTTAATAACTGTCATTAGGTGTTCGAATGGTGATACGGCCAAACCTTACACGTCCAACCCTAGATTGAGACTTGTTGCCAAACAAATCTCGGTTAACTGCTGGTTCCCTAGTGATGACAATCATCAGGATGGCACAAAGAAGGCTTCAGATCACACACAGTCGGGAAACGCCACCACCTTCCTTCTTGAGCACACACAGCCATTACGCACTTCACTTCACACACAACTTGCACCACATCACACCAGCATCACACAACACCGCTTCACACCACCACTCCATCAACACAACACAGCACTGCTTCACATCTTCACCAAACGTTTGCAACACAGCAACAGGGCCAGCACATCGCCAAACTGCCCCTCTGACAACACCCTGCGTTGCACCCAAAAACACACCTGTTCTTCTTCGTTCACATTCTTTAATAAGCATCCATCCACTTATACTTTCCGCACACCATAAGAAAGCTTACAATCGACTTTCTTTTCGCTCCATCACAACTCAAAACCGATCTCAACACACCACTGTACCCACAAAAACCACACCATACAAACCAACCTGCAGTTGCAGCTCAACAGTTACATAGTTCACCACCGGAGAACAATCACACACAAGGCAAACCCCGCTTCCACACTCGGTACTAGGGCGTTCGCAAATCCCCCAAAATACAAAAAAATTTTATACACACATCGAGACACTACTTCCTCGACCGGAAGTCTGCAGAGTGCATCAGGGTTAGCATTGTCGACACCACGGCGATGTTCAATGCTAAAGGACAAATCCTGCAAAAATAAAGACCAACGTAACAGTCTACCATTGTTGTTCCTCTGCGTTTTGAGCCAAACCAGTGGATTATGGTCTGTTTGAAAAATAAATTCAGACATAGCCAAATATGGCATTAGATTCTTTATCCCCCAGATAAATGCTAAACATTCTTTTTCAATCGTACTCCACCCCAGCTCTTGTTTGTTAAGCTTCCTAGAAAGAAACAATACAGGATGTTCTTTCCCATCATCCCCATCCTGAGATAAAACCAAGCAATACTCCTATCACATGCATCCGTTTGTACTTTGTACACTTTATTTGAGTTAGGTGCTGCCAATACAGGAGGAGAAGCCAGCATTTATTTTAGCTTATTGAAAGCCCTATCACAAGACTACTCCCAACCTATCACAAGACTACTCCCAAACTACCTTTTCTGGCGCCCCCTTTTTTAGCCTGTCTGTAAATGGCAAAACCAACTGTGCATAGTCACGTACGTAATGTGAATAATAGCCCATGAGTCCTAATACAGACTTAATATCTTTCTTACATTTGGGTATTGGTAACTCAACAATTGCTCTTATCTTAACATCCGACGGCCACCTACATCCCCCACCTACTGTATGACCCAAAAACATAGTATGCTGCATACCCAGCTGACATTTCTTCGGATTGATAGTAAGACCAGCATCCTTAACTTTGCGCAAAAATGCCAAAACATGCTCCAGATGCTCAGGCCAATCAGTTGCAATCACTTGCACATCGTCTAAGAATGGCCTAGCAAACTCATAAATATCCCTACATGCGTCAGTCATAAAACGCTGAAAGTAGAACGTTGCGTTGACCAGTCCCATGTTCATTTTTAAATACTCGAACACACCCAAATGAGTGTTTGTAGCCGTCATTTTGATGGCCCTGGGCGAATTTGGAATCTGCCAAAAACCCCTGATTAGGTCAAACACAGAGATAACCTTTGCTGCCGCTACCCACTCAACCATTTCTTCCAAATTGGGCATTGTGAACCTCTGCACCTTAGTTCCTCCGTTCAATTCCCTGTAATCCGCAACAGGCCTTGGCGTTTTTCCCTCTTCAGTCATTATCAATATAGGCGAAGCATTACTGCTTTTCCCAGGCCTAATCACTCCTAACGCCAACATCTTATTAATTTCCGTTTCAATGAATTCCTTTTGTTTGGGTGAATACCGGTGCTATTGATTCTGTACCGTCACTTCCCTGTCCATTTCAATGTCAAATTCAACCAAGTCGGTGGTGCCCGGCTCGTAAGAGAACACCCCCGGAACTTGGTCAAAAACCCTGATCAAATCATCAATCTGTTCGTCCGACAGAGGCCCAACCTTTGCCTCCTCTATCACTTCCTTGCCTGTAAAATAACCTTTTTTCCCACCTGAATCCAATGTATGTGTTTCTAATTCCATGCCATTTCCGCTTTCCTCACCTTGTCCTTTTAGTTAATGCATACCTACTTCGTTTACGGTCGTAACCTCCTCATAAAACGGTTTCATTAAGTTAGCATGGCACATTTTCACTTTGTCACCATTTTTACCCATTTTTATTCTGTAGTTCACCTCACCAACCTTCTCTAAAACTTCATATGGGCCTTTCCAAAATGCTGCTAACTTGTCCTTACGATCCATTTTTAACAATAATACCTTACTACCAGGCTCATACTCACGTAATCTCACCTGTTTGTCGTAATAAACTTTATTACGCTGTTGTGCTATCATTGTTGCAGTCTTTGCCATTTCCTTCACATTCTCCACATCATTCAATATTTCCACCACATAGTCCACCACAGTAGGATTTACATGCACCGCCTTGCCTAACCATTTTCCCCTTAACAATGTAAGTGGGGTCCTTACATTCCTACAATACACAAATTCTGCTGGCGTAAAATTTGTAGTTTCACACGGGGTTGAGCAAATGGCAAACATTGCAGGAGCCAGAGCATCATCTCATTCCTCCGGATACTCATCCACCAGGGCTCTAATGATGTCCTTTAATGTCCGGTGCATTCTCTCCACCGCCTGTGATTGTGGGTGATACGGAGTGCTATTAATAAGATCAATACCACACCTCTCAACAAAGCACGTCGTCAGTTCTGATATGAACGGTTTTCCAAGGTCGGATTGGAGCAATCCAGAGAAGCTTAACCTCGAAAATATCCCAAGCAGCTCGTTCACCACCTTGTCTGAATTTGCTTCCTTCACTGCTACTGCTTCTGGATACCTCGTAGCCATATCCAACACTGTCAATACATACTTATTTCCCTTTGACGTCTTTTTGAGTGGACCCACAAAGTCAACTACTACCTTTAAAAAAGTTCCTCCACCACTGGCACAAGCACCATTTCCTGTTTACCTTTCTTTACACCTTTACCATTTTTTGACATATTTCACAGTTTCTAACTTACTCCTTTACTTGCTTACACATTCCCGGCCAGTAAAATAGCTCCTGTAACTTTGCTACAGTCTCTTTCTTTGCCATATGCCCAAAATAAGCATTTGCATGAGCCATCTTAATTAACTTCCCTGTCAAAGCCTATGGTACAACCACCTGACCATACAATTTCCTACCATTTTCCGATGCCCATTTCCTTCTTGACACTCCATTTTTCCAAAACAGGGATGTACCTTTAATTTCAGCTGCGATCCTGCACCCTTCTAAACTCGAGTCAAGTAATTGTTGTTGTTGCAACTCGCTCGTTTCAACAGCCAACAACTCCTCGAATCCAGCTGTCATTAAACCAAGCTTTTCACTTTGGCAACCCTTTTCTTCTCTGTATTTTCTTCGTTCACATCCAGTTTGGCCACAATAGTTTCTTTACTGACTAACGTTTGTGGTTTTTCATCATATTGTCACCTTTGCTTTCTCCTCATTAAATTCGGCCTTGGGCTGACTTTCAACCGGTGTAGTCTTTTCCGGGGCACACGTAACATTTGTTACTAATTCCGGCGCCTCCTTATCTTCTATCAAAAAAAGAGAATCTAGTACATCTGGGTCAACAAAACTGTCAATGGCTTGATCATTCGACTTAACGCTTTTTTTGCCATTCGTCATTTGCCTCGTGACCACATTTAAAGGCACATGTACTCGATTCACTTTAGACTGCAATAACTGATGTGACTTCTGGTTCAGTAAAAAGTCGTACCCTTCCTCATTAAAGTTAGGCGACACCCAACAGATTAAAGTAATTGAGCCCTCTTCAGTATCAAATTCCACCTTTGCCAACGGGAGTTCCGTTCCACCTTGACAAATTACTGAGGACAGCATAACCCTTACTGTGTCTGCCTCCGGTCCAACCTTTTTACTTGACACCACATCAATAAACGCCCCCGTGTCCAATAAATATCTGCCACTCACACCATTTATCTTACACGGTTTTGGAAACTCACTTTCAACTGACTGCTTTCCTGCAATACCTTTTTCTACACTAACTTTCTTACCACTGTGTACATTGCTAAACTGCCTACAAATATTTCCAACTGGAGGTTTAGCATTATTTTTGGGGCAATCCCGCCTCAAGTGTGAAGTCGAGCCACAAACATGGCACTTCCGTGGTTCGTCTGCCTTTAAAGATGCTCTCCCTCCAGTATGACCATTAGTCCCTGCTTGCGGCCTAGCCTAAGCGTTTCCCGCCGAAGCAGTACTATTGTTATTACCACCTGTACCATTTGAACCATGTGTACCATTGTTATGATTACCACCATTTTGGTTATTCTCTCCAGAATGGGAATTCCCACTTCGATTACCACCATTTTGCCTATTACCTTGGTACCCATTGCCTGGTTGATACCTTCCATTACCATTATTACCATTGCCTCTGTAATAATTTCTACCCTGTGGTCCGCCACCTTCCCTGTCCGAACCAGTCCCCTGTCTCAAAACCGCTTCCTGACGATTTGCACAATACTCGTCGGCAAGAGAAGCCAGATTCAAAACTGATTCCTGTTTGCCTTTATCGAATAACCATACCCGTATCGGATTCGGCACTTTGTTCAAAAAATCCTCTATTAATATTTGCTGAACCAGCTTTTCTAACGAGTCCCCACAATCCAATTCTTTAACCCATTCAGTGCCGATGGTGGTAAGATTGTGAGCAAATTCTAAGTATGTCTGCCTATCAGACTTTTGAGCAGTTCTAAATTGTTGATGTAAATATTGTTCCGTGACATTAAACCTAACCTTAAGGGCTTTTACACAAACGTCGAACTGTGCAAAATTGCTATCAGATAGTAGCCTCATGAGACATTCCCTCGCCTTTCAGGTCAATAACGACAACAATCTAAATGACCATTCCTCCCTTTTAAACACCATTCTTTCACAAATTCTCTTAAATCCCGACAAGAATGTGAAAACACTGTCCTCCTTCTCCCTAATACGCTGGCACAATTTAGACATGTCATACTTTTTCTCAATACACACAGACTCTGCCTTAACTCTTAATTGTTTTTCCTTAAATTCTAAGTCCCTCTGTTGAATTTCGTTATTGTGACGTCTAGCGTTTTCGCTAATTATTCTCTCATGCTCAAACTGTTCCTCTTTAACTCACTTTCCCGTTCCCCTTTTTCTCTCTCTAAGTCCCTTTGCTAGACCTAGAATTTTCTTTCCTCCAATTCGGCTTGCCTATCAAGTTTTTTTCCTTTCAAAAGCAATAGTTTGTTCCTTTAAAGCCTCCTCCTACTTTAATTCTTCTTCTCTAATCTGCAATTTCCTACTTTCTAACTCCCTTTCTTCCCTTTCTTTTTATTTTTCGTATAACTCCCTGTCTTTTTTTTCTTGCTTTTCCCTTAATTCCCTCTCTTTTTGCTCTTCCAGCAATTCAATTGCTGCTTCAAGATCAACCCGCAAAAGCGAACCTGCCTCTAGCCCATCTTTAAACAACCCCAGAATATCATTTTTACGTTTTGGTGCAACCAAATCCAATTCCCCGCACACAGCCTTTAACTCAGCAACCGTCCTCCCCTCTAATAAATCCATGTTTAACTACGGTAAACACTATGTAACAAACAATACATCAAGCATCAACACACCAAAAAAAAAAATACCAACACGCAACTGTACCGGAATAAACAACCCTTTCAATCCAACGCCCTATTACCAGAGTATGAAAATAAGTTTGTCTTACCTCTGTTGCCGTGTTGCAATCAAACACAAAGTCGACGCCTTCACATCAGCCTTGACAACGATTCTCTGCCGCCTCAAAAACCTTCAGCCACGATCTGCCTCTTCTTCGACACCGGATTCTGCCAAATAATAATAATAATAATAATAATATAATAATAATAATAATAATTTTACAGCAAAGAAACTGTATCGGAGAGCGAAGGAAAGGGCTACTTCCATTTAATCGCAAACCGAAATTACACGACTCTGAATGATATTAAAAACAGTAAAAAGTAAAACAGTGCAGGTTAATATACCCTAAGTCTTATATAAAACAATTTTTTTTTAAAAACACTTCATAAACCTGGAAAGATCTACACCCATAACAGCCTTTTTAAATTCCCGCAGAGAACCCGCCGAGACCGCTTCCGATGGGAGAGAGTTCCAAACTGGGACAACCCGATTTGCAAAAAAGTACTTATAATTATCTGTGTGAAACGAGCCATACATTAATTTAAATGGATTGCCTCTAGTCAAGATATTGTGACTTAAAGTAAAAAACGTTTGTGGCTCCACAGTAATCTGATTATGCAGTATAGAATATGTCAGATAAAGATCAGCTTTTAGACGCCGCATCTCCAATGACTCTAACCTCAGAATCTTTAGACGTTCCATATATGGCAAATTAAACAATCCCGGAATGTATTTCGTAAACGCTTTCTGAATCGCTTCGATGCGTTTAATGTCCTTGATAAGGTATGGGGACCAGACTTGGCTGGCATACTCTAATACAGGACGGACAAAAACCGAGAAAGCCCACATTAAGGTTGCTCCATCTTTCGACACAAAACAACGCCTAATCAGTTGTGCCCTTATTTTTGCTCTTGTGGCGATATGATTGCAATGAGTGGTCGTCTTTAGGTCCGCTGAAATCCAAACACCAAGATTTTTAGTGACCTTTACGGTATTAAGTAGACATCTGTCGAGGGAGTAAGGCAGTTGGAGGTTATTTCTACCAAAATGCATGCTGTTACATTTGTTATTATTAATAGGCAGTTGCCATTTTATGGACCAGTCTCTAATGTGCGCAAGCTCAGATTGTAAGCCGGTATGGTCCACACAATCAATGACAACCTTGTACAGGCATACATCATCTGCGTATTTTGGCACTGAACATTGATTTTCAATAGTTTTTAGATATGCGATATATAGCAGAAAAAGAATAGGGCCAAGGACGGAGCCCTGCGGGACACCGCTTGTCACTGGCATAGGTGGAGAAACAGCAGAACCAATACGTACGGACTGTAGTCGATGGCAAAGATAATCAGTGATCCAGTCCAATACCCTGCCTGCAATTCCAAAATGTATTAATTTTGCACATAACTTGGAATGCACAACCGAATCAAAGGCTTTAGCAAAATCTATTAAAATAAGATCGACTGGTGCTCCCAGATCCAGTGCTGAAAGCCAATCTTCAAGACAGTTAAGTAGATGAATCGTGGTAGATCTACCAGGTAGGAAACCAAATTGGTCATCCGGTATCAGGTTATTTTGTGTTAGATGGGTCATAAGGCAGGACTTAATAATACGTTCCAGAACACGGCAAGGGACACAAGTTATCGAGATTGGACGATAATTTGCGGGGTTAGCTGCCTTATCCTTCTTGTAAACTGGAGTGACATATGCCATTTTCCAGCAATTAGGAACCTTCCCAGTCTGAACAGAGAGTTTAAAGATCAAAAAAAGAGGTAAACTTAGTTCAGATGCAAATTCTTTGTAGAAAACTGCTGAAAAATCATCTGGACCGACAGCATGGCTGTTTTTTAAACTAGTAAGGTTGTTATAGACATCATCTATTGAAAAGTCAATTTCTCTGACATGTGGAATTGGCGCTAAGTCATTGTCTGGATTAGTTGCAGTAAAATTAGAAAAAACCTCATCGGCTATATTGTCGTCCAGGACAAAATTGCCACAAAACACCTCATTGAAGGCAGAAGCCTTATCAAAATCGTCATTGAGTTGTTTACTACAGTAATGTAATGGAGGAATCATTCGTGGTTGTTTAGTTTTCTTGTTAACATAGCGAAAGAGGGCTGCCGGGGTACCTTCCTTGATAACATTTATTTCACAATCAATCTCAAAATCTTTAAGGAGTTTTGCAAGTTTACGCCGTTGGTCATTATAAGCCTTCGTTGTTTCTACCGTTTTATTTTTCTTATACAAGTGCCAAAGCTGCAGTTTGTATCTAGTCTCTTTACGAATATGAGATGATGGTTTGTTGTGACTCTGAGGTTTTGATGGTTTGATCTTACTGCAGTCATCAACTGCAGCAATCAAAATATTATGAAAAGAATTCCATAGGCTGTTTACATCAGCCTCATGTCTTTTTATTGTAGACCAGTCAGTGCTGCAAAGTTTGATATGTAAAGCATGGTAGTCAATCTTCCTGTAAAAACCGTTTATGCCATTGCTAACAGTACGAACAGAGTTATTAAGAGAAAAAGTAACAGAATTATGGTTACTCATGCCGAAATGATCGATTACATCAGTGTCAAATACAAGGCGTTCATTGTCAACGAAGACAAGGTCAAGAATATTTTTATTACGTGTTGGCTTAGTGACCAGTTGAGTTAGACCCAAGTCAGCCGTACAGTCAAGGAAGATTTGTTGGTGATTGTTTGAAGCTGAACAGTTCTGCCAGTCAATATGTGCCATATTAAAGTCCCCGATGACTAAATTACACTGATCAGGAACCACAGCGGACCTAAGGAAAGAGCACATTGCTTTAATCTGACATTCATTTTTACCATCAGGTAAATAACCCAGGGTAATTCTCAAGTTTGCACCAGTCAACTGAAAACTTAAAGCTTCCACGTCATCTGATAGGATAGTATGGCTCAAAGTTTGGGTACTTTTGTAAAAGACTGCAATGCCTCCCCCCTGAATCAAAGGGCGGTCTCGGCGGATAACACTATAGGATGACATATCGTTCACGACACTTGACTTTATGCTGCTCCTACCGGATCGCTCGTCGTCGTGCCTGGATGCCTCGGTTCTTTGCCCAACTGCAGTAATCCTCTCCGTCAATCTTCTGTTTAGCCTTCCAACTTGCGTGTTCTTGCCTCCAAACGAGTGCCACACTTACTGGAGAGATCTTCCTGCTTCGTTACTCCTGGCCACCCTACTGAAGTTATCCATCAACTCCTGATGCCAACTTCTCGCCAAACACCATTTCAACTTGATGGTCGGAAAAAAATTCTGGGTTGAAGACCATGTGGTTAGTTACCACCACTGGCCACCATTATAAATTCAATGGTGCCCAAACAATTCTTACTTCTAGAGGACTTGGTTTGTGACCACCGCTGCCGCCATTATAAATTCAATGGGTCGACTCACGCTTGCAAACAAAATGAGCCAATTTAATTCGTCTCCTTCAGCAAAAATTACAACAAGAATTATTTACAACGTGACATCGATCAACTTGAATTTGTCTTACAAAACGAGAAAGAGCATCTCTGCCGCTTGTAGCTACCTTTTGCGAGTGTCTCTGGCGGTAAAATGTCATTTCCATTTATAACAAGCTTCCCGCCAAAAGCCAAGTTACAAGTTGCAAAGAATGGAACGTCCGTCCTCGTGGAAAAGTTGTTGCTACTCACGGTGTTCTAAGGCTGGCAAATGTTTCCAAAAGTTCTTACTTGTCGAACGGGGTATTGACCTATAATTGCTGATAATTACTTAATAACTGTCACTAGGTGTTCGAATGGAGATACGGCCAAACCTTACAAGGGGTTACTGAACCGATTTATAAATTCATGTCACAATAGGCCCACAATGACAAACATTTTCAGTTTATATTCAAATTTGGCAAGACTTACCTTATCATACACCTTTTCGAAGTCGTAGTATACAATAGAGTAACCTTCATACATTTGTTAAAGGTCGTGTCATAAAAGGTTAACAAGTTTGTGATGGTGGAGCGCTCCTTTCGGAACCCATGTTGATCCGATTGGAAAAAGTTATGCGCATCCATAAAGGACTGAGGTTACACGTTCATTGAGTACTAGCTAAAGCCCGTGCTATGCACGGGTGGTGTTGAATGCACGGTTTGCAACACTGGTTAGGTATGGTAGCTGATGTGTGCGTCAATGTTCGAACAAAATAAGTTTCTTCAAATTGTTGCGCATACCTGGTAACAACTGCTGATTTTCGTTCGCCTCGCTCACTCATTCAGGCAACGCATCCTGTGACTCAGAATTCTCCCCCCCCCCCACCCGTCACTGCTAAATGACACTCTCTTTATTCTTCAAAGTTCATGTTGGTAGAAATATCGGCGCTTATTGTGACTCGAATACTAATCCTTCCCCCCCCCCCTCCTACCGACGGCTAATGATCCCTCGTTTGTAATGCTCATCTCTTTTTTTATTCTACCAGCCATGCTGGTAGAAATAAATAAGGCTCAAGACACTCTCGAGAAACATGTTGTCCTGAAAAGCTTCACCCATTGTTTTCCACCCATCGTCCGTGACTTCGTTCTGCTCGCAACAGCTGGTCGAAACTGGGCACCACCGACGTTTTGTTTACTTTTTTAACAACACAGAAATGATTGTTGAAATGATTGCGCATGATTGTCGAAGTGATGTAGGTATGCGAATATCAACCATATCAAAAGCCAATAGGCCAAATTGACGATGTTAAAATGGTTTCAGCCAACATAAAACTACTGAAGGAGGAATTCACCTATACATGTGTCACGAAAAAAGTAGGGTGGAACAGCTGAGGAATGAGCGGCTGAGGTAATGGGTGGGGTGAAGCAAATATTTGGGCCTTCCTTCTGGAAAGATTTATAACAAAATGGAGTGGCCAGAGATGAGGAGGGGATATATTGGGGAAAAGGGATTTATCTCTGGGATGGGAACAGGGCAACTTCTTCTCCCCCAATTCACCTCAGGGCAGGTACCATCCATTCCTACTTCTGCCCTTCCCCTCCCCTCTTATTATAGGCCCTCCCTCCTCCGCACACCACTGATCACTTCACTTTTTTATTTTTATTTTTGTAATGTATCTTCAGACAGTTTTTCCCCTCTCCACAGATATATGCCCTATCCCATCCCTGGTCACTCATCCTAACGTGTTTGTGTATTTTGTACTGAAACTTTGTGAATTCCCCCACCCTTCAGCCCCAGTCGTCATTCCTACTTTTTTGTTATTTCGTGTACTGAAATTTAAAAATTCCCTGTCACTTATCATTACTTTTTGTTTGCACTGAAACTTCATAAACCCTCTCTTCTCCCCCCCCC